>JASDQU010817274.1:23973-56834 GCA_032191745.1 Picea mariana | reverse complement strand
AGAAATTGTTTTTGATAACGGTTCTGTCAGGATTAAAACCATAGATGATTCTCAGGATTCCTTTGTAGTGAATGGACATCGATTGAAAGTGTACAACAAACCTTTGTCGAATGATGAGTTCTTGCAGGAAGTGGCCAAGCAAAAAAAACAAAATATAGTGGGAGAAGAGTCTTCTTCTCCTACTGATCTTTGATCATTCATACCGTTTTAAATTTTAGCAGAAAATAATAATAAAAAATCAAATAATATAAAAGAAAAAACATTTATTTTCTTTTCTTTGGATATGTTGATCTTTTATTTTCAGTTTTAACAGGTTTTTTAGAGCAAGTACAGAACTAAACTTTATCACTCTCTCACAACAGGTAATAAGGTAAGACTGTTTTATTTCATGAAATTTTCTTATCAATATAACTGACTTGTTCTGAAACAAATAAATTTGAGCTTGTTTGCTCCCTTTGATTGCTCATTAAAGTATGAAAGGGGCATTTATCAGGAAGGATTATTCTTTACCAGGCCTAGTGAATTATTATGGGAAAGAAACCCCCTTAGAGTCTTCTTTTAGCATTTCCTCAAAATCTCCAAACATGAGGAAGCAATGAGCATGAACTAGCTTGGGCTCATAAAATCCACAAGCAGGTGATTACTGTTCAAAAAATTATGTCTGCAAAATTTCTATCTGCACTCATGTTGGATGATGTGGAATACGTCAAGATCCACCTTCCAACAAATCTCACTCCATCGACATCAACACCTTATCTGGAGCAGAGGTTAGAGATTATTTAGCACCCTGGACTCTGCACACCTTCATGGTAGATGTCTTTGCTAACAGCCATGGGAATACACCAATGTCTCTTGGTTGATAGATCCTACAGGTGACTCGACACCAACACCTCTATTCGTACCTGCTAGGATGTGTTGTAGGTACCTTGAGGCCCATTGACATCACTGNGGTCATCTCGCATCGGTTAACGGCAGTCATTAATGGTCGGTAATCCGATGATTTATGTTTGTGTTCGACTCCAGAACATCCATTCACACAAACCAGAATTGTACCAAGGGTAGAGCTTTGAAGCTGTTGAAGACATGATTTCAGTTGATCTTTTTCAGGACAAAAGCCAGGTTCAAGGATCATCATCAGATAATCTATTGTTATAAACAGAAAGTTTTCTCTGCAGGATATTATTGGGTAAATTTCTCTGCAGATTCCTGAGTGTTCCATTAGTACCAGTCAGTACCAGCACAGAGTTCATTAGTTACAGGTTCATCAGAAATACCAGAGTAATTACAATTTTCGCGCCCTTCAAATCCAGACTTGACTTCAAAAGAAAAATTCCACAGCAAGACTTGCATAACAATGGGGATAGGTAATTTAACTCAGGTATGATTAGTTCATGTTGATTTACTGCATTAATTTACATATTAATAGTTTGAACTAAAGATACCTTGTTTACTCCATAATGTTTAATCATAACCATGACCGGTACCGAACGAACCAACCCACCTCAACATTTCATGAAAATGAACAACATTACCGGAACTGAGTTCGATTTGACTCGGATATGATAACTCTGCACCCTTGTATGACTTTCATCATTTTCCGACACCCTATCTATCTCCACGACAATTCAAATATTCTCATATGATTTTCTTCCCGACTATTCCCTTCATCACATTCTCTTCCTTTGTCGCCCTCATCCAACCTTCGCTGCCCACCTATAGACTTTCCCTGTGATACCAAGTGGAACCATGGTAGCAAATCGCCATGAACCAGAGACATACGTAGACTTGGAGGCCCTTCCGGAGTATGAGGCAACCAGAGATATTTTTAAGCAAGCAGGGTGGGAGCCGTTTCTAAAGAAGTTCGATGGATATAACGATGCAATGACGCTCCATTTTTCTCTGCATTTTGAGGGTGGGTTCGCCAAAGTGGGCGAGCTCGAGTTCGAGGTCACGGAGAAGTTCATTTCAGAGGCAATTCAATTGCCCACCACAGGTCAGAGATGGACAAAGCGACAGCTGGTTGATAAAAAGATTTGTACGCAGCTTTTGAAACCTCAGTACTGGGAAACACAGTGGTCCGAGGGAACATCGCGGTCATGGTTGGAACCACAGTGGGCTCAATTTCTAGCCATCCTCCAGCGTTACCTCACGTGTGAGGGTCGATATACCATCATATTTCCCTGCCATGCCCGACTCCTATTACACTTCACAGGTACTCTGCTAAACATACCCTTCTTTTTGTTGAAAAGTTTAAAAAGGATGGCCGAACAGGTCCAAAAGGCTAACGAGTTTCGAGGAAGTCTATTTCATTTTGGTCTAGTTAAAATATTAATTAAGTTTGCACTGTCCAAGAAGCAAGAAACTTGGGATCTATTCACTGTAAAAACCCTCGCCTGTGCCCAGTCTAAAGATAGGAGTGTGAAGCCTATTCCCCCACATAAAAAGTTGAACTCTAGGAAAAAGAGGGTTAAAACCCCGACCAAAGACTATGTTGGGGACCCTGATTCAGAACCTCCAATTGATGACGAAGTAGAAGCCAATACTGAAACTGTGAAGGACACCACACCTACAGAGGAAAACATTGAAATCCCGAGTTCTTCCCTAGCTGCTGAGAACATAATTGACGTGGAGGAACTGGCAGAGTTGAATGACAAGCCTAGGAGGAATCCAAAAAGAAAATGTAAAAGCATATTGTCAGGAATGGACAACTCGGTGCCCAGTTACCCACCACAAGAGAGGTTGGAAAGTGTGGATGGTCACGAGGAGGCTCCAGATCCCTCTGAAATGACTTGGACTCTATCCCAACTCATTCGAAAAAAACGTAAAACGGATCGGCAGGCTACTACGCCCAAAGGAATTGTGCAGAATGAGTCAATTCAAGTACCAACCGATACCCCTGTTCGGATGCAGAGAGAGTCCACTCCTGAACCTAGTCCCGTTGACACCTATGAACGAAGCCCAAATGAGTTCACTCCTGAACTCAGTCCAGATCATAATTTTGATCCAGTTGACACTTATGAACGTAGCCCAGATGAGTTCACTCCTGAACTCAGTCCAAATCATAATTTCGATAGAGTTCACACCCCTGCTCAAAGTCCAGATGAGTTTACTCATGCGTCTAGCCCTCAAACACAGGCCGAACAAGATCAAACATTTGCAACCCACTGTGAGATTTCCTCCAGTCGATCCTTGAAACCAATGGTGGAAAAACTAGAAAGCAAGAATAACAGATTGAAAGAGAAGCTACATGAGTACATTGTATTGGATAGACATATTAAAACTGAGAATGAACTCATGAAACTCAGGGTAACTCACCTCTTGTCCAAAATTGAAAGGTTAAAGCAGAGGAATAAGGGTATTTTCAAAAGGAATAGGCAACTTCAGAAGACTGCCAGAAAGCATATTATAATCAACCGAGTCCTCAAGAAAGAAATCAGAAATATGAAGAAACAGGAGTGGCTACAAATGTTGGTTGCAGCCGCTGCAACCCTCTGATTGCTACCAGTCTTTGACTTTTTGTTGCCTGAGGACAGGCAAAGACTTCAGTGTGGGGGCATGTTGGTCTCTAGTTTTGATCATGTTTTTGCCTATATTATATTCCAAAGACCTCCATTTCTATACCCAGTACCACCCCTTTTGGCCTTGTTTTGACATAATTGACATCTCCCTACCACTCAATGGGGCTACTTAAGGTATCTTTACGTTTCAAGTTATTTTTATGAATTTTGATGCTTTAAATTGACAATGGAACTAACGTGGCTTGGGTTAGGTACCACTTCTATTTTTGGAACAGGATTTGCCAGTACCAGGTACTAGCTCGTACCCCGTGGAGATACCAACGAAGTTGCTAAAGAATTTGCGTGTTATGGCCAGAGTGAGGGACAGCGAGATCTACATGACAGATGGAGTCATCGCTCATATGATGATTGAAGGCACAATGATAGAACTGAGTCGTTAGTATTTTATGATTCACACTTCGTAACACTATGTGTCACGAAGATGTGAAGACCATTTTAAACTTGATTTCAAGCTATTTTCGGACCTGGGATACGTTGGAATAAATGTATTTTTGCTTTAGACTGTTATGGAGTAGGATCTATATATAACCAGAGGATCACTCCTAAGATACGGTTGGGTTATGTTATGTTATGACATGAACACACATTTCTGAATACGAACTGTTGTTGCGTTATGTTATTTCACTGTCATACGATTTGAGCTATTTTCTTGGAGCAAATGGAGTATGAAGTATACACAGTGGTTGCGTAGAATGATATAGTTAGTTCTGGTTGTTCCTTACAGCATTTGTACCTTTTGGTTGGGCCTGCCAAACAGGTTCAAATCGCTGCTTTACTCTGTCATAGATTTAGTTTATTCCAGTATCGTAGTAATTGCATGCATGTTGGTTTATTGAGTTTTGGAATTAACTGTTCAGATTATTGCTTGATTCTCCTTCAACTGTATCGTTGCCAGCTTATTAAATATCTGCTATGTTGATGAGTATTAAAGCATGGTTGATTCCTGTAGAGTTAGAGCATGAGCTAGGTTTGTTTCGAATCCAGTTTTCAATAACTTAGAGTTTGAATGTACTCTATTTTGTTAGATAGTTAGGTTGCAGTCAACTTAGAGGAAGCTTCTGGTACCAGTAGGGTAAGTAGGGTGTTTCTCTGTTTTCCTGCAGATAGATTTAGATTTATTGTTGATGTTCAGATTAAATGCATTTTAGGAAATACTCTTTTTTTCATGGCTTAAATAGAAATGGTGATGATAGATGATTAAGAGTAGTGGTAGATAGTCTTGTGAAATTGCATCAGAGTAGAAATAGAAGCATCTACACTTAGGCATAGGACTGTTTCTGTTGATGAACTAAATAGGGATGATCAGTTTCAGGATAGTCATTAGGATTCAGTTTTTAAGAATGAGTTTGTGTTTTCTCCTAAGGATAGCATTTAGATAGGGATTAGAGCCTTACCTGCACATACAGTGTAGCAGCTCAAAGTTTACCAACCCTGGTTTGACAATTTAGTGTTTCGGGTCATTCAAATCTTCAATTTAGCAGCCTAACAACAACTACTTGATGGAATCAAGGGCATCTCACAATCTCATGCCTAAAACAGTCATGGATGAGCTTGGGTTGGAAATTACAAAAACCTACCATGACTTATACTCTTTTGACTCTAGGAAAGTGAAGTGTCTTAGGGTTATCAAAGATCTGGTTGTGACCTTGTTTCAGTTTCCCGTGAAAAGTGTGGGCATGGATATTGTGGTGCCTAATGTCCCCCCTAAGTTTGGGATGCTCTTGTCAATATCTTGGATAAAAAGACTAGGGGGAACCTTGCAGATGGACCTTACATATGCCACCATTCCTATGTTTGCGGGAGAATATAGAAGGCTTTACAAGGAGGCTCAATTAGCTTACATCATCAGTGATGAAGAAAATCCCACCAACCATCCTATTTTTGCACTTGATACTGATTTAGGATCTAGTATATTGCAGCTCACTGATGCTCCTCAACCTCCTATTGAAATCAGAAAATAGTCCATTACCTCTTGTGAAGTCCCTCTTCCTAATACCTTTGTTTGGAATATGTTTTTTGATGGGGCTTCCTCTAAAGAAGGTGTTGGTGCTGGGCTAGTCTTTATTTCCCCTACTCAAGAGATCATTTCTTTATCCTACAAACTTGAATTTGAAACTACAAAAAATGTGGCAGAATATGAGGCTCTTGTTTTGGTCTTGAGGGATGCTAAAGACATGAGGATTTAAGAGCTAGTGTTTGGAGATGTTGAATTAATTGTCCATCAAATAAAAAATATGTATCAATCTAAACACCCCAGGTTAAGGACTTACAGAAATGAAGTTTGGGATATTGTTGATAGTTTCTTCCTAGCTTTTAATATCTCATTTGTTCCAAGAGAGGAGAACACTATGGAAAATTCCTTGATTGTTTTAGCAAGTAATTTTAGAGTTACTTTACCCCCCTAAACTCAAATATGATGTGGAAGTGAAGTATAGACCCTCTATACCCGACAATGTCAAACATTGGAAGGTTTTTTAGGGTGATATTGATATAAAAATATTTCTTGAGACTATGGATGAGTTTTCTGCCTTACATATTGATCAATATCATGACATTGAAAAAATCCCTCATGTTAATGTTTTTCTGAATAAAATTGTTGACCATCATATTGTTCAGTTGCCTAGCAACCATATTCCAAAAGGACTAGTTCCTTTGGAGAGATTGTTTGATAGAAATGATGTTGTTGTGAAGGTTGAGGGTTCAACTGAAAATGTTGATGTAACTAAATGCAATCTAGGTATAGAGGAAGATCCAAAGTATATTAAGTTGTCTAGCAGCTTGTCAAAAGAGCAAAGGGTTGAATATGTTAAGCTCTTAAAAGAGTTTTCTGATGTGTTTTCATGGAAATATGAAGATTTGAAAACATATGACACAAGCATCATTGAACATAAGATACCTTTGAAAGAGGAGACCAAGCCATTTAGGAAGAAACTCAGACAAATAAATCCTATGATGTTGCCTATTATGGAAAAGGAGGTTAAAAAAGATTTTGGATGCCAAGACTATCATTCCTTTGAGATACTCTGAATGGGTGGATAACTTGGCTCCGGTGAGAAAGAAGAATGGGGAAATCAAACTTTGTGTCAATTTCAGAAATTTGAATAGAAGCTCCAAGAAAGATAATTACCCCTTACTAAAGATGGAGCACATATTGCAGAGGATGATAGGTTCATCTAGGATGTCTATGATTGATGGATTTTCTGGCTACAATCATATCTTTGTCTTTCCTGAAGATAGAGAGAAAATAGCCTTCACTACTCCTTAACGCACATTCATGTATGCCAAAATTCCCTTATGATTGATGAATGCAGGAGCGACCTTTCAGCGATCCATGGACATTGCCTTTATTGGGGAGAAGGACAAAATTGTAATCATCTATTTAGATGACATCATAGTGTTCTCACAATCTGATAAAGAACATTATCATCATTTGAAAATGGTTTTTTTGAAATGCAAAAGGTTTGGTCTCTCTCTCAATCCTAAAAAGTCTTTGTTTTCTATGAAGGAGGGGAAGTTGTTGGGGCGCATTGTATCGACTGAAGGGGTAAAAATTGATTCAAGCAGAGTAGAATCCATCCAGACCTTATCTATCCCTAGATCCAAGAAAGAAGTTCATTCTTTCTTGGGGAAAATCATTTTTTAAGAAGGCTCATTTCAAATTTTGTTGAATTGGTAAACTACATTACAGCCATGCTTAGAAAAGTAAATGAGGTCAAATGGACTACTGAGTCTCGAGACTCTTTTGATCAAATCAAAAAGGATTTGACTGGAGCACCTATGCTCATCAACCCTGACTACTCCAAGGATTTTTTGATATTTTCTTTTGCTTCATTTGACACAGTAGTTGTTGTTTTATTGCAGAAAAATGCAGAAGGGTTAGAGAAACCTATTTCCTTTTTCAGCAGGGCATTAACGGATGCAGAAATTAAATATGATAGCATGGAAAAGAAGGTTTATGCTTTGGTCAAAGCCCTCAAGGATTTCAGAGTATATGTTTTGCATTCAAAATTTGTTGCATGTGTCCCTTCAGGCTTAGTGAAAGAGATACTTATCTAGCCTGACATAGATGGGAGAAGAATAAAATGGATTGCCAAAATTATGGAATTTTACCTTGAAATAAAACCCACTAAATTGGTTAAAGGCCAAGGTTTAGCTAGGTTGTTGAATGAATCAAATTGAAAATCTTTGGGGGTTAATTTCATAAACATTAACTCAGAAAATCAGCAAATTGAGTTGTTTGATAAAGATTCTCATGTCAACCCAAAGTTGGCAGAATGCACTTGGTATAAGGAAATCATATATTTTCTGCAGAAGTTGCAGCCTCCTGATGGTTTGGAAAGGAACAAGGTAAGATCTTTGAATCTTAAAGAAATCAGATATTGTCGTATTTACCAAGTTTTGTATTGGAAAGATCCTCTAGGAGTGATTTTGAGATGTCTTGATCCAGAGGAGACCAAAAAGGTTATGACTGATTTTCATGATAGTTTATGTGGGGGCCATCACTTCTGGAGAACCAAAGCCTATAAAATCCTCAAAGTTGGGTATTTTTGGCCTAGAATTTTTACTGATGTTTGTGCAAATATTAGAGCTTGTGTCAAGTGCCAAAAATTTTCTAGAAAGTAG
Source organism: Picea mariana (assembly GCA_032191745.1). Taxonomy (NCBI): domain Eukaryota; kingdom Viridiplantae; phylum Streptophyta; class Pinopsida; order Pinales; family Pinaceae; genus Picea; species Picea mariana. The sequence goes on along the minus strand of JASDQU010817274.1, from coordinate 48,633 downwards.
CAGCTCAAACCTTTTCCATTGAAGCTTGTGGTAACTTCAAGACATTTTCAGCAGTGGGGTGTAGACTTCATTGGGGAAATCCATCCTACTTCAATTGGATAGCATAGGTGGATTTTGACTGCCACTGATTACTTCACCAAGTGGATAGAATCCATTCCTACAAGGAATGCCTCCCACAAGGTAATCATTAGTTTTCTTGATGATATCGTGTCAAGATTTGGTTGTCCGAGAAAAATTGTTACTGATAATGTTGCATCTTTCAAGGCTTAACCATTGATCAAGTTTTGTGAATAGTATGGGATTACATTGGTTCATTATACTCCTTAATATCCTCAAGGAAATGGATTAGCAGAATCCTCTAACAAGAGCCTTATAAATATCATCAAGAGATTGTTAGAAGACAACAAGAAAGCATGGGAGTCAAAGCTGAAATTTGCTTTGTGGGCTGATAGAGTTACAACAAAGAGATCACTTGGCTATCTTTCCTACTAAGATTTCCTTATCCGTGGAAAACTTATTCCAGGACTACCAAGGAGAACCTGATGATATGGTTAGAAGGATACAACAGCTAGTAGAAGTGCAACAAACAAGGGAGCAGTGACTGGACAAAGCAAAACACCATCAACAAAAGATCAAGCAAGTCTTTGACAAGAAGGTAAGCAAAGAATATTTCCATCTAGGAGATCTAGTGCTCAAGTGGGATGCACCCAAGCAAGAAAAAGGAAAACATGGTAAATTTGAATCCTTGTGGATTGGTCCCTTCAAGATTTCTAAGGTATTTTAAAAAACACACTTATAAGTTGCAGAATTTGGAGGATTCCGAAGTTTTTGGTGGCCCTGTCAATGGGAACTTTCTGAAAAAGTATTTTTCTTAAGCCATGAGTGGCTTTCCATTCATTGTAAATATCATTTTTGTTTTACTTTTTATTGAATAAGTGACCCCATAGCCTTATGATAAGGCACCAAAACTGCTTGTTCTTGGCAGCTCACAGGGAGCATGCCATCCCCTGTGGAGCCAATGTTATCACATGAAGTTGCCTTGGGTGTTTTATCCCTTAGGTTTAATTTTTTTTCCTTTAGACTTTAGATTTTCTTTATTTTTCTTCTTGTGATTTGCTTAGGTTAATAAAGACTTGGGTTTTAACTCACTTTTGGCCCACACATAGATTTTAAGCCTAGGTTCATTCTATGGTTTATATCTTTGTCTCACTTTCTGACTTGACATCACACATAATTGACCCTGTGATCCTAATGACTTGACACATCACTCCATACACGCATACTCTTTATCCTTTCCATGTTTTCCATGTGTCCATTAAAGGGGGGGTCAATCAAATTTTGAAAAAGGCAATGCCAACTCACTAGGAGTTTTCGTAGTTTACCTTTGTCCTATGCTCTTTACCATAATTCATCATAATCAGTTGAGGTCATGATTTCTCTAATTTTCGACGCCCTTGTTGTTAAAAGAGAATATTGATATTTTCTCATTTATGACCTTGCTAACTATTTAAGCATTTGAATTTTTCTCCCAAGCTCGACGCTACTGAAAGCACTAGTGCAAACCAACTACAGATTGTGCTACGGGATCGAATGTCAAATCTCAATTGGAGACTGAGGTGGATGTAGCAGTTCTGAAGCTTGTTCCAGATCCTCCATTATTAGTCACCATCTCCAGGTATTCCATGAGTCCTATCAATTGCATGGAAAAGTCTTAAGATACCCCTACCTCAGCTTTTGGTAGCGCCCAGCACTGCAGACTGCATCCTCTCTCATTCATTTTCACCTATAGCTATTTTTCTACATAATTTGCAGCCATTTTCCTCCTGGATTTCACCTATTCTAGAGGTCAAGTCATTTTCTTTTGAATCTTGAATATTCGTTCAATCACTTGGCCCTTGTGTGCACAATGCGCTACAGAAAGTCGCTACTAAAACTACGCTACAGATCCCCTGTCTCATGTGTTGTTTTTTACTTGGATTGGTCAATGTTATCTTTTGTATTCAAAGACTTGTGCATTAGCCTCTTTTATTCACTATATCATCATTCATTCATCTTAATATCTGTTGGAAGTGATTGGAAGAAGTCCCTACCCATCCAAAACTTTGATGACCATGGTGTGGTGACATAAAACTGAGCAGTGCATCCCTGCCTTCCTTAACTCGGAGTTTATTTCTCTCCTTTTTAAATAAAAATCCATAAAATCAGTCTATTGTTAATTCAAGGTGAGTTGGAGGAAAATCCTTGAGAGAGATCAACCATTAGCCACTATCATTTCTCATTTGATCTTTGCCTATGTTTGTTTCCTTTACCCCTCACTACACCACAACCTTTAATCCCTTGTTTATATCCATGGAGACACCTCAAAGGAAGAATTCTCACAAGGGAGGGAGTGTGGTCAGGATTAAACTTTCTGAAATGCACCTCTTTAATGCTGAGCCAATGGTCAGGGAGGTTTTTCAAAGGGTCAGTTGCCTCTCTCTTTTCCAAAACATGCAGAGGGGACACCCTGAAGTAGCAAGGCAATTTGCATTACACTTTCATGGCATTAAGACTAAGGTGGGAAACCTTGAGTTTGAGGTATATGAAGCCTCTATTACAAAAACCATTGGGATTCCTAATATTGGTGAGAGGTGGTTTAAATCCACGATCCTCAATGTTGCCTTCTCCAAGGACTTCCTCAAACCAAACTATGAGATAGACAATTTGATCCGGATTATTTTCAGCACAAAATGAGAGCGGAGATATAATAAAGAAATGTACAGAGACATCTCAGATATCCAATAATATAACAGAAATGTATCATACATGCAACCATAAACACAAAGATTCAGTAATTCACAATTTTCTATTAATGAGCGAAAAATGTACAAAGACTATAAAAATACAGAGTGAAAGACTCGCTAGAATGGTGGCAGCTTATCTTTGAGAAGAGATGTGATGGCTCCTCGCATTCGCAAGAAGATGATTTTACAATGAGGCTACAAAGGCCTTTTTATCATAAAGAAAATCCAAAACCCTAACCCCGGAAGATGAAAATCCAACGGTTTTGTGGACCCCATTTTGGGTAGTTTGGTGTATCAACTTCCCGGGAGCGTAACTTTGGCATACGATCTCTGTTTGGGGCGCACGATACCTCGTTGGAAAGGTATCATCGAGGAGATTCATTTTGGGGGCTCAATCAAATATTTTGGACATTATTGAGAGCCTAGATCTCGAAAAACCTTCATTTAGGCCCTCAAAATGGCCCTGAAAGTTAAAAATATTAAATTACCAAAATTTCCAGAAAATTGTTTTGAGCCAATTGGAAAAGGTGGATGGCCACCGATATCAACCTAGATCAATCCTCCCTCCTTAGGAAGCAATGGTATCCATTGTGTTGAGTGCCCGGGGGAGAGGGAAAAGTGTTTGTTGAATCTGCATCTTGATGAGTTGCATGCCTTGTTGGAGAAGTTCTGTTTCTTAGCTTGTTGAAGGTTGTCACGAACATGTGGCTAGAAGGGTTGGACCTTTTTAACCAATCTGGATACATGAGATGCCTGTGTGTAGAAGGAATCTTTACACTTTGCTGTAATCTTTTTGACCTGCTTCTATTGGATAGAAGGTTCTTGGACTGAGGTTGCAGTGGTGTTCTTCTGTTCACGCTTTGAACAGACTGTGAAGAAGCTGAATTTTTTAGTATGAGATACTATCTTGTAGAACTATTTAGGTGGGACAATAGTCGGAATTACCTCTGGTATTTCGTAGATATGACCCCCCAAAGTAACAATGACACTACGGGATCGAAACTCATAAACAACATGGTGCTTCCACATATATGATTGACCTAAGAGAACATCGCAGACATCCAGTTGGTAAACATCACATAATACCTCATCCTTGAAGGGTTGGATGTCGTATGACAATCGACACTACTGGCTAACACGAAGATCTCATCCCTGGCAAAGCCACCTGATGTTGTATGGTTGCAGGCGTGGTGTTGTGGACAATCCCAACTATTTAACGGCCTCTGGTGAGATGAGGTTATTATGGCTTCTACTATCAACAATAAAATGCAGTGGGGTCCCTTTCACCCACATCTGTGAATGAAAAATGTTCTCCCCCTCTTTAGGATCTGTTGGTTCTTTTGGTTGAATTGTTGCGGTTGCGACAATAGAAGTGGGGTCTGCGTCGATGATCTGTATTTTACCACTATTTTTAGAATCAGATTCTGAATAAAGGTTCGGATCCTTATCTTTGATCTCGGCCACCAATGACTGTTTTGAGCGACATTCATCGGTGTTGTGTCAGGGGATTTTGTGGAAATCGCACCATTTTTCAGTGTCCTTCTTCGTCTTCTCGTGACCCTTGTTTTCCCATGGCTTAGATTGGTTTTCAAGAAGCTATTTTTTAGGGTCGTATTTATCATAATTTGGTTGTTGCAGATTTGCAGACCCAAACTCCCATTTGTTCTGGTGCTTAAATTTATGCTCGATTTTAACAGCATATCGATAAGCAGCACCGAGTGATGAGAGGTCTAGAAAATCCATTTCTATTTGGATGTATCTGTGTAGAACCCTGAGGTATTTCAGAACCAAATGTCATTCGGAGTCTTTGACACCCAACTTGGTGTGCAAGGTATGGAAGGTATTGGTGAACTCTGGAACTACTTGGCCCCTCTCTTGCAGCAATGTTGTCGATCTCATATACTACTCCTCTTAGTTGCCAACAGGGTAATACTGTTCCTTTACTGCATCCACAAAAAAATCCCAAGTGGGATCAACCCCATATATTCCAAACTCTTCTGTGGAACTTTGCTCCCAATAAGTTTCCCACCAATGTTTGACATGGGGTAGATATTTAAAGAGTGCGGAGGTGATATTTTCCCTATCTAAAAAATGGTTAACAGAGAAATAACCTTCTAACAGATTTAACCATTTGTCTAGGGCATCCGCATCTATCTGGCCTTCAAATACGGGAATATCAAAATTAACCTATACCTTGAAAGGAGAGGTGATTCCAAAGTTTTTTTTTGATGAAGATGTCCATGTTTCTATCGGCAGATGTTGAAGGATGTGGGATAATTTCTCCATCATTTCGTCCCTCTGCCACGTGAGAACTTGCTCAAGAAACAGATTGATATAATCGTCTACTCCGTCATTTTTATTTTCTTCCGCCATGGAGGGTTTCTTGGGCGTGCGAGAGCCATTTTCTTCAAGAGATACAAGCTCGAGACCCAACTTGCTATACTCGGACCTCGTCGGGGACATGCACTAAAAAAAACGATCAAGAGTAGCCTGCTCTGATACCACTGATCCGGATTATTTTTGGCACAAAATGAGAGCAGAGATATAATAAATATATGTATAGAGACATATCGGATATCTAATAATATAACAGAAATGTATCAGAGATGCAACCATAAACAGAAATATTCAATAATACACAATTTTCTATTAATGAGCAAAAATGTACAAAGACTGTAAAAATACAGAGTGAAAGACTCGCTAGAATGGTGGAAGCTTATCTCTAAGAAGAGATGTGATGATACTCGCATTCGCAATAATATTATTTTACAATGAGGCTCCAAAGGCCATTTTATCATAAATAAAATCCAAAACCCTAACCCCGGAAGATGAAAAGCCAACAATTTTGTGGACCCCGTTTTGGGTAGTTTTGTGTATCAACTTCTCGAGGGCGTAACTTTGGCATACGAACTTTGTTTGGGGTGCACGATAGCTCGTTGGAAAGGTATAATAGAGGATATTAATTTTGGGGGCTCAATCAAAGCCTTCAACTATCATTGGGAACCTCGATTCTGAAAAACCTTCATTTAGGCCCTCAAAATGGCCCCGGAAGTTAAAAACAGTTAAAAATAGTAAATTACCAAAATTGCCAGAAAATTGTTTTAGCCAAGTTGGAAAAGGTGGGTGGCCACCGATATCCACCTGGATCAAAATTTGTCTAAGGGAGTGCCTAGAATCCACCTTGTTGAAGGCTTTGATAAAATGTTGAAGATCATCCAGAGATATTTTACATGTAATACCAGTATCATATAAGACTCTTGCTACATTTCATTGGTAAGGATGCAATGAATATCCTTTTTTATCTTTTGAGGAGCATGGGAAATATGTCTGATATATTCCAAGACAAGTTCAAGGTTGTGGACACTAGTGTCTTTCACTCTGGGTTGATCATGATTTTGGTGATGGAAGAATTGAAGAAGAGGAACATGCCTTGGGAACAGTTCATTGTCTCTGCCCATATGCAACTAGATATAGCCTCTACTCCTCAGTCTAGGATGCAAAGCCCTTTTCCATATAGTAGTGTTTCTCCAGCAGGAACAAGCAGGAAGAGAAAAACCAAAGCCACTACTTAAGACAAAAAAACCCTCAAGGAAATTGAAGAAGAAGAGAGGGGGGTTCATCATTCTCCACGGAGAGATTTTTCACCCCCTCCTGCACCTGAATAAGAGGAAGTCCCTTCATCCACCAAAGCCATAACCAAGAGGGGAAGGAAGTTTCATTTCCCTTCACCTTCTCCAGCAGCTAAGATCAAAATCAAAAAGTCTTTTACTAGATCATTAGCACTTAAGGAAGTTGTTGAAGTAGAAGTCTTACCCAAGGCTTCAGTTCCAATGAAAGAGAAAGATATGGGTAAAGGCATTGATAAGCCTATTGAGGTGATCAACATAATCACTCCACCTAGTAATCCCACTTTCAAAAGATTGATCAGGCAGCTCAGAGAGGCTAGAAAGAAGGTTTCTCATTTGAAAGAAGAAATTTTGACTAGGAGAATCAAGATGAAGGAGCTCATGGATATGTACAGTGAAACCCTTGATCTGGAAAAAATTTCAGCAAGAAGAGCCCTGCCTCTCCATAGGCAACTTAAGAATATCTACAGGAAAAACAGAAGCTTTAAGTTCCAAAACATAAAGCTCAAGGAGGAATTGCAGCATTTTAAGGATGAACTGGCATAGAGGAACTTAAATGTTATGGTAGAAGCTGCAATTGAAAGAGATGAACCAACAGTTAAGAAGATTACACCTGCATTCAAGATGAATATCTCTGAAAAGGAGAAAGATGTTGTTATGGCAGAGGGAAGTTCTCTTGTAACAAGGAGGAGTGTTATATTGATGAAGTAGTTGGGGGATGACATATCCATTTTTGTGGGTGGCCCCTTTTTGCAAATGTAAGGTGATCAAGGACAATATATTTTTTCCACCTATACAGGCATCTACAGGCTCCTATTCCATCAGTGAAGTTTTTTGTGCTTTTGAAAGATTGGTCTCATCACACAGAAAAAACACAGACATTATGTAGCTCCATGGCACTACGAAATCGTCTATATAGTATGTTCTGCAAATTGTGCTACCTAAGATGCTACAAAATCTCCTATATGAACTACACAGAGGTGTTACCGATTCTGCAGAATGCTACGAAATATCCTAGCTAAACTTAACAGTGTCACTACCAATTCTGTAGGACTGTGTCAACAATGGCGCTACCGAATCTGCAGAAGCATTTGATGGATGGTGCTACGAAAACTGCAGACCTGTTTTAGGAGTAGTGCTATGAAATATACAGAGTTGTTTTGGAGGAGGCGCTACAAAATATGCAGAGTTGATTTGTAAAGGGCACTACAGAAATCACTACCAAATGCGCTACTAAATGGCGCTACGAACTGGCCTTTGCAGTCAAAGGATTTCGATTCATGACTCCTTTTTTATTGTTGATGATGTGGAGAGAAGCAAGGATCATAGGTGGCAGCATGGAGGCATCATACAACCACTGGAGGACACTTGGCACTAAAAAGGAATCCGGCTAAGGAAGGACACATGTCATTTAATTATTGTTGGCGTGGTTGCCAACATGGCTCCTAAGTTGTGGCAGTTTGTTAAAATATGTTAGCACAGGTGTTAGAATTTTAGTTGTTTTGAAGAATCATAGGTTGAGAAGGCTAGCTCGCACCTCTAGATGTTGTCTTTCCTCTTTTGATTATAAATACATATTCTAAATGATTAGAGAGGTTCGAATGGTTGAGTTGGGCTCCATGATTGTAATATTTTTGACTAAGTAGATTTTTCTCTGGTTATGTATTGGACTTGAGAATTTTTTATTAATAGAAGTCAATTTCTCTCTATATCATCTTGTTGCCTCTTATACTAAAGTACTCATAATTGCATGATCCATATGAGATTGTTATGGTTGTCTTATGATGAATGTTTGATTATAATACTGCTATGATGTTCTTCAGTGTTCTTTAACTTTGAATTCAAGAAGTTCTTGTGTTTGAGTTTTTCCTCCTTTGGCTGCTTAAAGACCTGATGTCAATAGCAGACCTTTACACCCCCCTCACTAAGTCTTCCTCCTATTCACTTTTACTCCCATTCATTGACTGAAGCTAATCAATACCTCATTTTCTTATGCATGCTAGCCTAGATTTCTGAGTTAAAACATTATTATTCTGAGTCTTGTCCATTTGACCTTTAATCACTCATTTACATTTACCATACTTTGATGGGTACTGGGCTTATCCTCTTTGCAATCTGAGGGTGATTCTCAGTGCTAACACGAGGTACTTCCAGATGACATGATTAAAAATGCATAGTGACTTGTTAACAACACTTGTGTTAAAACTTTTGATGACAATCTAGTCTCTAAAAACAATGAATAAATCTTGAAGGCTACTAGTTTTATAGCCCCTTATAATGGTTTTACTTTGTCTCTACATTTAGTAATGAATACAAAAGATGGGCTTAATGAAATTACATGGTAGATTACCTTTGCTTCCATACTTTACTTAGATAAGTTTATTTTATCATTTATGGTAGATATTGGGTTTAGAGACAAAATTATGGAGAAGGAAAGTCTGTCTTAATTATAGTTTCAATACATTTGACTTATGGCATGGAGAATAATGTGAGTCTCGTCTATGACTAGGTTGAGTGGATATTTGAGGTTATTACACATTATTTTGGTCACCCCGGTGATCAACTGACAACATGTGCATAACTCACTTCCATGTTCCCTGAAAACATTAAAAGAGACTTTCTCCATGAGAAAAGTGGTTTTCCTTTTCTTCCTTAAAACCATGTGAAATGAGATTGTCACACCCTGCTCTATACTTGGGGTGCGACGATGCTTTATCGTTACATGCTACACCAAATATGGACTGCGATGTCATCGCAGGTTGCCTGTGCATAGGGTGTGACGATGCTTAAACAAAGGAAAAGTGAAATTCACGAATGTTCTAGAAGGGAATCTTCTAGAAGATGAGGTGGCCTCTGATTGGTTTGGATCTTACCCGCTTCTCTGATTTAGTGGGATCATCGTAATCTCCTCATCCATCCCTCCTTCACCCTATATAAAGAGTGATCTCTTATGGAAAAGGTTAAGGTTTTCAAATGCTTGCTTATACATGAAGAGTTTTGCTACATATATACTTGAGATAGCTTTACTTTAGCTCTCGAAGTCAGATTGTGGATCTTCTTCATCAAAGGCATTAGAGAAAAGGTGTGTGTGTTGGATCAAAGGGCCATTGGAAGGGACCTTGCAACATCAAGGCATGGGTTGTATTCTCCACTTCCATTTTAATATAATGCAACAATACACTTCTTCCCTATAAAAGTGTCTTGACTTTTATTCTATAACTCCTTGATCTTATACATAGAATTCATTGGAATATGTATATCTTTGTTCTCTCTCTTTGTTGGTTTGTGCTTCTTAAACAAGTTCACCATCCTTTGAATCCAAATATGGAGCGACAAGGATGACACTAGCGAGGATCAAGCATCATTTAAAAGGTATGTCACTTGTCCCTCTCTGAACTAGTTTATATGACAATGAAGTCTAAGGTGAAGTTTGTACTCTGTCTTGTTTTTTTCTAGCTTCCTTTGGAAGTTAGGGAGATTAGTTTGTGTCTGCACTTACCGATTTGTCCGATAACAAAATTGGCGACCATATTGGGGATACGACTTCTTTTGGTTTTTTTCTTCTTATTTGCTTTTAGCCTACCTTATTTTGGTCAATTTCATTCTCTGAGTCTGTGGGTGATCCATCTTGACTCCCTGTGTCTGAAGGTTCATTGAGAAATTTTGTCATTCTTCCAAATTTTCTTTATATTCAGGGATCGTCACATTGTATTGTAGTTTTAGCCTGCGACGATTCTTCATCATCGCACTCTGCTTGTGTAGACCAGGGCGACGATGTCGCATCGTGCCTTACTTACTGCCTGCGACGATCCTACATCATTGCATTGTACCCTTCTGTAGCCTGCGAAAATCCTACGTTGTCGCATTGTACCCTTCTGCAGCCTGCGACGATTCCTATAGGAATTGTTGGAGTGACAGTCAAATTTTCTTTTCTTTGCCCAGATTTGTCTTTATTGCTTGGGATGAACTTTTAGATTTGGTGAATGATTAGTTTACATATTTTAAGCCTAGATTTGATTGATTTTCAAGGATTGAGAGTCTTCTTCATAAGCTTTGTAAATTTCATCTTTTACTTCTTATCACAAGGGTATAATCTCAAGGCTTTGCTCCTAGGTGCTTGTTTGATAACTCGTTCTTGATTTCTTTTGAGTTTTAGATTGATTTTAAGTTTTGGATTGTTGTTGATTAAGAAACAATTTCCGTTTTCATTCGACAAAAAGTTTTCTTATCTTTTCATTTTTTTCTTGCATTGTGAGTTTGATTTGGGAAATAGTGTTGAGAGTGCATTAGTCTTCTTAGACCATTATTTATTTTTTGGATTATGTCTTTGTTTTGATTTGAAAAGGAAAGGACTGAATTTTATTCTTCTTTTTAGTAGTCTTTGTAAGAAAAATTTTGCATTCAAATATTTGTCAAAAAGAGAAAATTTTGAAAATTCAGTAGTTTTTTATTGTTTGGAATCCATATCATTCAAAGATAGAGAAATTGGGCTTTGTAGCTTTTGTATTCTAAAAATATAAAACCTTCTCCCTATTGTAATTATAGTTCATCGAATTAAACAATTGCATATCATATATTCTTGCATTTTATTGGGTCAAGGTCAAATACATCATCAGTTTCATTTATGTTTCCCTTTTGAGTAAGCAACAACCTTTAAAATACAGCGTAATTTTAAAAAATCTATGAGCAAATTTTATTTTCTAGAATTGTTATACACCAACATTAGCTAGGATAGTGCTTTGGAATAGGTTGTAAGGCACACTCTCTAAAGCATCAAAACATTCAATAGCATCTTGTGATGGAGAGAGTTCAAATCCACTTGCTACATTTTGTCTTGGGAAGCCCTTATAACACAAGGGTCAATCACAAGGTCGCATTAGGGTCGGCAGAGTTACTCACCCTGTTTTGTTGGTATTAGTGTAGAGAGTGTGCATATTATTGGGGGTCACTTGAGAAGAAAATTATGTGAGGACCTTCTCGAGTTGATTTTGGGCTTAGATACCCTACCCTTGCGCGTGGATCGGACTGTCGGCTACTTCCCCAGGCATCATTGTCGTAATTGGTAACCTTAGTGGCCTATCTCTTTAGAGTCTTTACACGAGATGACTGTGGAGGGGCAAGTCTTCACGGTACCTGGAATCGATGTTGGCCAAACTTACTTGATCTCCTTGGAGGGTGTACACATGATTATCTATGGGAGCTTGCACCAGGGTGTAAGTCCGTTAAGCAATTCGTCAACGTAACTTTTCCACCTGCTTTATACTAGCCCCTTCTTGTCTTGATTTCATGACGTTGTATTTCATCACCAACTAGTGACTTTGAAATAAGAAGGTTTGTTTGTCTATTTGATATCTAGATTTTATTAGTGAGTGTTGTTTGTTTCTCTAGTTGGCCATAGATTTATTTCAATATTTATTTGGTGTGGCCAACATCGGCCCTCGTCGTTCACGTAGGATGCAAGGGTTACCTCCAAAAGATCCGAAAGAATACACAAATTTGCTTCCTAACTCACCAGAGGGTTCTCCTGAAGGAGAAATCAATAACGACGTAGCCTCTAAGATTGGAAGTTCTACTCCATTGGAGGAATCAATACTTCCTGTAAATCCATTATCGAGTGTTGTATAAGATCCACTTTTGCTCCGGATAAATTCATCGGGAGACATTGTTGTTGAAGATTGTACTAGAACACCTATTGGACCTCACACAGAGTCTGGTGTAGATGATCCACTCTTTCAGAGTGAGTCGTTTAGAACTCGGGTTCATATTGCTAGAATTTTTAATCCTAATTCTTATGCCCTTATCTGTTCTCTTTGGAGGACCTCTTCGGGACAAGATATTTTTGAAAAAATATGAATGAGTAATCTATGCTAGAGGACCTCTAATCAAACTATGGAATCACATAGGCATGTGACTTCCACTGCTTATACAATACCCTTGGATCATTTTACAAGCATGACCAATAATGTTGTCACAATTTCAGACCAATTGTTGGTTGGTTCTCATACAATTCTTCCTCTCCAGCTTGCTAGCTCTACCATGGTCCAACAAGCTACGCTTGTTTCTGTCGAAAGTGCGGTAATCACTCAAGCTCCAATTGGAACACCACTTCTGCTTATATCAAATCCGTGACTTACAACTGGTTATCATGCTCTGAATACTTCTATTGCTAATCCTGCCTAGAATCCATCCAGAGGGCCTAATATTTTTGTTCCTCCTGGGTATAATGTTGCTAGTATTTTTGTTCCTACACCTACCCAAATTCTCTCCGCAAGGCCTAGCATTCCTTCTCCACCTTCACCTGGAGGATCTAATCGTCCTAACCCCAGTAGCTCCAATCAATTTGGAGGCACAAGTCATTATGTCACTTCTAGTTTTCAAATTCTTGTTGGAGGTCAACCTCAAGTTGGGGGACCATCTCAAGTTGGGGGGAAACCTAGAGTTGGGTGGAAACCTCAAGTTGGGGGTCATAACCCAGTGTACGAGCAATATACCCCTGGATTACAATCTCAACCTTGGAATTTTCCTTTCCAAGGCAATCAACAATAGCCTGGGGGGGGGGAATCCTCAAGTTAATTATTTTGTACTCCCTAATTTTGGGCAACCATATCGAGGTTCTATGAATCCGACATGGGGTTAAGCTTTTTAGTCTAATGCTCCTCTCCAAGGAAGCATACCCAATCAACCAAATCATGTTGGTTATTCGACTCAAAACCCTCCACCACAGAATTTGACAGGACTCTCTAACTATCTATAGACTGCTTATGGTCCTACTGGTATACGTACAGAATTACCTCCTCAAAATTACCAGTTTCCTCAAGTGAACAAACAGTTGTCGTTTCTTGACACTTTGCATTTACCAGATTTATCTAGGATTTGGAATGATCTTATCTTGCATTCTCCTTATTGGTTGGATATACCTACCAAGTTACCATCATACATTCCTAAGTTTGGCGGGTTCGGAAGCCAAATGGTATATTGAATTTCCACGAGGATTCTTCAACAACTTCAACACCTTAGCTATGGATTTCTTAACACATTACCAATTACCAATACGATACGAGATAGGAACTGAAATTTTGAGTTCATTTAAACAAACCTCTTCTATTCACATTTCCGATCATATTCACGAGTGGAGGAGGAGAAGACGCTTAATCAAAGTTCCCCTTCCTGATGAACATTGGCCGAGTGGTTTACCAAGTCACTCATTGGTCCTATAGCCCGAGATGTCGCCATGGGTGGTGTCATCACTGAAGAGCAGGCGATTGGTCGTGCTCAATACTTGGATCTCATTTATTCACAAACAGGCACACTATATGATTTGATCCCTGATGCTCCTCTCCCTTCTACAAATCCTGCCCCAACACCTCCAATAGCTTCTCATGTTGTTGATGGCGTGATTGGCACTTTTCACGTTGAGACTCAGTCTCAATAAGCTAGTCATTTCAATCCCAAGTCTGCTACTGCTAATGTACAAAATACTCCTCCTCTGAATCCTTCTCCCAATAAAACCTCTAAGGTTAATTCGGTTCAATCTACACCTACCAGTAAAAATCAAAATAAAAATAAATGGAATGGTAAGAATAAAGAGGAAAAAAATAATAATCAACAATTCTATAAACCCAAGACTCATCCTGTTGATGACAAAGACAAGCGCAAACCTCATTATCCTTGCCTTCTTTGTGGTGAGGATCATTATACGAAAGATTGTTTGTGACGTGCTGAGGTTACTAAGTTCCTGCAACGAACCGGGACACCTCCTACACTCATCGTTTTGTCACAAGAGTTTCCTTCTCAGCAGCAAGCCCAATTGGTCATTCATGACCAACCTTCTCCCTCTACCACATCTTATGTACTTATGTGTATCGGTGACTCCAAGAAGAACAAAGTTGCAGTCACTACTCGAGCCAAAGTTTATTCTCCCTCGAAAGAGAAAGTTGATGATTTGCCACCTCCATTGGTTCAACCTCCTCCATCAACTTCACCTCCTAACGGTCCTCTTCATCTCGAACGACCGACTCTAGATACAGTTCTTTGTCCTCCTCCTAAGGGCGTTGTTTGTAAGTCGCCATTTAATCCTCATGCACGTGCTGCTCAAAACTACAATATTGTAGAAGACCTTGCACAGGCACCTTCTGCGATGTCGACTCTCAAAGCCCTTCAAAGTTGTCCTACGCAACGGAAGGCGTTGTTAAAGGCTATTGGTGGAATTGATCCTACCGATATGAACTTGATAATATTTGACTTAGAAGATCATATTCCAAGGCTTCCTCCTCAATTATCCTTTCAGATACAAGTTGTTGTAGAAAATAAGAATATTTGTCTAACCATTATTGATGAAGGAGCTTTGACTTGCGTCATGTCCATCACTTGTTGGAAATCCATTGGATCTCTTGCCCTTACCGAGTCACACAATACTCTAAAAGTTGTTAATGGTACAGGGTTTAAACCTTATGGTGTTCTTCCTTCATTGTTTATTATCTTAGAAGGAAAAGTGGTTACTGTTGAGGTTGAGGTCTTTGATGCACCTCTCAATTACAACCTCCTACTTGGTCGTAGTTGGATTGATTCCATGTGTGTAGTTGTTTCTACTATTTTCTATGTGCTACATTTCCCGCACCAAGGAAAAGTTGTTATTGTTGATCAACTTGACTTCTTTAATTTCAATTCACGTACTAGTAACGTACCTTTCATTGCAAAAACACCTCCTAGTTATGATAATGTCGATGTGGGTCTTCTAAAGGATTCATCGTTAATGGGTACATTCCCCATTCCACCACTTGATATTCCTCCTCCTTTTGTCGCTTCGATTAACATGACATCAGCCATTGTTGGTGAACTACCTATGTCTTATGCCCTTGGATAGTACCTAGCTCTGATGACTGTCTTCATTACAGTGACAAAATGCCTTTAAGTCCAGTAGAATTGGTTTATCAAACTATTCAATCGACAACTCCTTCTCCTCATTCTCTCTTAGACATGTCTTCGGATCCATTTCACGTGGTTTTTCACACTGATGAAATTATCATGACAATTTTGTCTATGGTAGATACCCCATGGGACGATGGGCATCATCGTTCTATCCTCTTCCTCGAACCCGAGACCATAGAGAGTTACCAACAGATTTCAAATCTTTCTACTGTTGTTACTATTTCCTTTGTTCCTGAACCAATACACGATGTTTTGTATGAAAGGAACTTGAGTAACATTTCACCTACCATCCCTCTAGATATTTCAATTAAACCCAGAGTCGTGGAAAATGTTCACATTGGTGCCTCATGTTCTGCTGATGAGATCTGAATTTACAAAGCTCTTTTCCAAGAATTATGTGACGTTTTTGCATGGAGATACGAAGAGATGTATGGCATTGATCTAGATATTGTTGTACATGAGATAAAGACTTACCTGGATGCTAAACCTATTCGATAGAGACTTCACCCAGTACATACACGCAACGTTGTTGTTATTAAACTTGAAGTTGAAAAACTTCTTAAAGCCGGTTTTGTCTATCTTGTGGCTTTGACTGATTGGGTGTCCAATCTTGTTCTAGTTATGAATAAACAAGGCACGATCCATGTTTGTGTAGATTATAGGGATATTAACAAAGCTTGTCCCAAAGACAATTATCCAACCCCTTTAGTTGACCAGATCATTGATGTTATGCCAGGAGTGAAATCTTCTCCTTGATGGATGGTTTCTCCGGCTATAATCAAATCAATATTTTACCTATGGATCAACATAAGACTTCTTTTATTTGCCCTTGGGGAACCTTTGCATACCGAAAACTACCTTTCGATCTCAAGAATGTTGGCGTGACTTTTCAACGCGCTATGTCTTACACTTTTCATGATATTAAGAACATTGTACAACCTTACCTTGATGATTTATCGGCGCATTCCATGCGTCCTCAAGATCACCCGGCACATTTACGGTTCATTTTCCTATGTTGTTGCTATTATCGCATCCAATTGAATCCACATAAATGTGTATTTTGTGTGGAGTCTGGACGACTTATTGGTTTTATCATATCTACACATGGGATTAGGGTGGACCCTCTGAAGGTTGAAGCTATTCTCAATTTTCCTCCTCCTTCTACACTATGCCAACTCCAAAGTTTGCAAGGGAAGGAAAACTTTTTACGTCGATTCATCCCCAATTATGTTGAATTAACGAAAGGTTTTACTTGAATTCTTAAAAAGAGTCACGATTTTGTATGGGACGACACTGCCAACAAAGCCTTTGAAGATTTGAAACTAGCCTTAACCCGTACACCACTTTTATTTCCACCTGATTATAGTCGGGATTATTTCTTATACTTAGTTGCTTAAGATTCTACCATCGTTATGGTTCTAGTCCAAGAGGATGATTCACATGATGAACATGTTATATACTATTTGAGTCGGAGTCTCACAACCACCAAAACCAAATACATGCATGTGGAGAAACTCGCCTTGGCAACTGTTCAAGTTGCGAAACGTTTTCGTCATTACATATTATTGCACAAAACCACAGTCATTTCCAATTGAAACACCATGCAACGCATCCTTACTCGACAATTGTTGGGGGGGGAATACTCCAAATGGATAGTTATTCTCCAAGAGTTTGATTTGGAGTTTGAGCGAGCCAAGTCAAAGAAATCTTTGGTTTTTTTCGAGTTGATATGTGACCTTTCCTCTACTGAGATAGAAACTGTGGCAGAAGATTCCTTTCCTGATGAGTCTCTCTTTCTAATCAGTTTTGACAACATATGGTATGGATACATTATCATTTATATCCAAACCCAAACTTTCCAGCTTGATATTTCTAGTGTAGATCGTCATTGCATTCGGTATCAAGCCCATCAATATATTATTCTTGGTGATACCCTTTACCGTCATGGTATTGATTCCATATTTTGACATTGTCTAACCTATGATGAAGCTGAGAAAGATTTGAATGATTTTCATTCTAGAGCATACGGCAGTCATATGTCTGGTATGCCACTACCCAAAAGATCTTGCAATTTGGTTACTTCTGGCCTTCATTGTTTAAGGATTGTATTTTTGTCATTCAGAAATGCCATGCTTTTCAAATGTATAGCAATAAGATCTGATATCATCATGCTCCTCTTTACCTTGTAGTTTCCATTGGTCCATTCGCTAAATGGGGCATTGACTTCATGACATGTAACCCTCACTCGACCGAGGGGCATGGATACATCATCCTAGCCAGGGATTATTTCACTAAATGGGTTGAGGCGATGCCTACATTTGATAATACAGGAAAAACTGCAACATTGTTCATATTCAATCATATCGTTACTAGGATTGGTGTCCCTCAAGCCATCATCACTGACTATGGTAGTCATTTTTTCAATTTCATGATGTTTGAACTTACCGAGAAGTTGGGTCTTCGACATGAAAACTCATCACCTTCCTATCCACATGCCAATGGCCAGGTTGAAGCAATCAACAAAGTTCTCAGTACTATGCTTCGACGAATGGTAGGAATTCACAAGTAAAGTTGGCACTCGATGCTCTTCTCAGCATTATGGGCCTATCAGAAATTCGTTAAATCTGCCACAGGGTTCACACCTTTCCAATTAGTATATGGTATCGAAGTTATTCCATAGATTGAATGTGAAATCCCATCTTTGAAACTAGTTTTCAAACTTCTCCCCAACACCTCAGCTGAAGAGGAACGTCTCTTGTATTTGATGCAATTAGACGAGACTCGTCGTGATGCCACCTTAGTCATTGAAACTCAGAAGAAGCATGTCAAAGCTCGATATGACAAGCATGTCAAACCATGTGTTTTTTCTGAGGGTGATTTGGTTCTTCTTTAAGAACAAGATCGGGACTTATTAGGGGCCAGTAAATTCGAGCCCATGTGGTGTGGCCCTCATATTTTGAAATGGGTGTTGGAGAAAGGGGCTTATGATCTGGTATATTATGATGGAATTCCTTTGAGTGAACCCATAAATGGGATTTACTTGAAGAAGTATTGTGCTTGAACTATTTTTGCATGAGTGTTGAGTATTTTTAGTGTATCATACTCTAGTGTGCTTTTTCGTTTTTGTTCTGCCTTTTAGCTACTTACCTTTCATTGTTTCTAGCTTCCAAATGTCGATGTCTTCGCTACCCTATATCAGATTTTTTGATGGTGATAGTCGCAATACTCAAAACCTAGTGTCTGCTGCATGGGCAATATATGCACCTACCGATGAGTTGATCAGTATACACGGTGTTTGTCTTGGTCGTGCAACTAATAATATTGTGGAATATAGTGCACTTATCGAGTTGTTAATGAACGCCATTTCATTTGGTATCTATCATCTTATTGTACGAATTGATTCACAGTTAGTAGTACTGCAATTGAGTAACATTTATTCCATCTGAAGTCCTACTTTGTTACAGGTATATTTAAGAATTCGCCTCTTGGAAAGACATTTTGATTATATTGAGTATCAGCATATTCCTAGATGTCTAAACACATTGACAGATGCATTGGCTAATTATGTGTTAGACATACATTTGAGACATTTATAAACCCAAACACACATTTTAAAAAGACAAGTAAGCCGGTAGGAACTTTATATTAATACGACAAAAGTTACAAAAAGTGTTTGTCCAAAGACCAAAATATAAAAATAGTGAAGCTCGTGGCTTCATATACAAAATCATCAAGGATGTTACTCATTGTAACAAACAACTACCCATGCCACTCTATGGAGCAGTCAACCAATAGATGTTGATACGCCAACTGTATGGCATTGGTAGTGCTGAGAAAGTTCGTCCACCGTGGAATCAGGGATGTTCATGATTAATCCCTCTAGGTTCCACTCAATCACCTCGAGATCCAAAGTAGCCACTCCTACCACACCACCTCTCTCTCCTCGCCTATGAATGGGATATGATCCCGGAGGACGATAAGGCGTGACATCTGCATTATTGAGAGCACTTGATTAGTCTTGGATAAATGACAAAAAAACATTTTATAATTAAAATATCAAAAAACATCATATAATGAAAAAAAAATTCTTACCTATGTCTCCCCACTATGATCCCTTGGGTAGAGCTAAGTAAGGATCCCCATGGAAGTTAGTCCCGGCGTTAGCATAGTCCTCCACCATGATTAGTTGATTTCTCAGCTGCTGGAAGAAAACCTCGTCATCTTTGAGGATAGGCACGCCACCGTGACGAGCCATCAAATCCACCCATCGTTTCATCCGTGGATCTTTTGGAGCAAGTATTCCCCACTCCACCTATAGACGTAAGACAGGTACCCTCTCTAGGAAGAAGGATACTAAAATGGATCCATAACCAAATTGTTTCAACCAACCATTCTGACACTTTGTCAAGTGCTTTTTCATGTTCTTCAAGAGACCCTCACACCAGTTAAATACCCGGGGCTCCATACACTCTATGCCATACTGAAAGTGGCTTTGCAAATCCATGTGGGGATCCCCACTCTCTGCCATCCTGGTGATAGTATAGATCATGGTTCTCAATGTTAAATCCTGAACATCCCTAATGGAAACCTTGCCACTATACTTTTTTGTACCTGGCACACAATGGTGTGAAACATAGTAATCCATGGGTTCTCCTCCACCCTTGCTTCTCGAGAGTGATACCCGAGAGCCTCGGTGAGATAACCCCGTCAGAAAGTAAATATCATCTATCTCCAAGATGAGTGTATGCACACCCACATGAAAGGCTTGTTCATTTACATCCCACATGTGGAGTAGATACTCCAACAATCTCAGTTAGGCTCTCATGCCCTGAATTTCAAAGAATTTGAGTAAACCACACTCCCGGAGTACCATCATTGTGCTTGGGTCATTCCTGAAAAAGTAGTATTTTTCATCATGCTCTCGTTCCCTCCACTCGAGCATTTTGAATGAGGAAAACCTGCCAAGTAACATCAAAAGATGATTAGAGTCATAAAAAATCAATTCTTAGAAGTTTTCCTAACTCATTTTTTCTTTTCAAAAATTGAGTTGCAGTCATCGCAATGCATTACTTTTGCGCAAAGCGACGTCGTCACACCCTGGCTTTGTATCCCCTGCAATGATTTGAGATCGTTGCAGTTCATGATACTGTGAGCCTACGACGATCTCAAAGCGCAGTCACCTCCAAACAATCGACCTAAACTCAAAATTAAACCAATAAAAATGAAATTTTAAACCATGAAAAGAGAAAGGGGCAAGAGATTACCTTTTTTGACGGAATCAGTTTGTGAAATAATCCACTAGGCGCTCCAGAATCGACGCTTGAAATTTGGAAGAAAATGAGGGTTTTGGGCACTATTTGGGTGAAATTGCACAATGAAATGGTAAATGAGTTGTTTAGACCTATTTTATTACTTTTTACCATATTTTATTGCAAAATTAAATTATTTTTTATATTTCACCTATGCCCTAAAGTCTAACCAACTTCACAAAGTGTTTTCTATTATAGATTGAAAGATCTAAGGATGAGACGTTTGACAGGGATCCATCATTTTTGGTTGTTTTGTGTGTTTTTCTTATGTACAGATGCTTTTAGGGTTTTTTAGGAAAAACTTCGAGCACAGTCTTAATTCTTTCTCACGCTCGTGAAACCATGAGAATGCAATCGAGTAACCTTTTATCATTTTTTCCGAACTCACATTGTTAATATGAAAAACAAACCCTACGGAGTATTCTTTAAGCTCTTTTCAAGCTCCTTCAACACAAAAAGATAGCCGAGCGACCTTGTTTTTTTCACGCTCGTAAAATTACTTGAAGAAAACGTCTGATGAGCGGTATATTATCTCTTTTTCAGTCTCGTTAGACTAACTTACGAAAAAGGGCATTATGGAGTTCTCTTTAAGTGTTTTTTAGACTCTCTAAACATGAAAAACACCTGAGTTTTCTTTCTTTGGACTCGTAAAACAAACATCAAAAGGCCCATATGGAATCGAACCACTCCTTCTTAGGGTTAGTTAAACATACTCCGAGGGACTCGTCCAAAGGATGAGCTTACATTACAAGCATATGTTATCCTCCTCAAGCTTATGTAAAAATAAAGAGGTACTTGCCAGAAATGATGGGGGGGGATTGGGAAAGAAATGTGTATCTGTATCTGTGTTAGTGGTAGTAAAAGTCGCTCTTGAACCTGACACCCCCCTTCATCACTGTATCCGAGTTGGGAAATCCATTTGTCTCTCGTTTGAACATCCACAAGTTCATATGTTGGGTCCTCCTTAAGTCAATGTTGCCAAGACAATTGTCGTGTCGTTCATATGTTCAAGAGAAGTCCAACCTAAACAATCCTTCTATCGAGTCGGCCATCTGCAATTATAATTTTTCTACCATGTAGGCCTTCCCTGAGTTAGTACCGAATCACTTCATACTCTGATCTACTTCAAATATGTTACATATTTTGTGTCATTGATGGGGGATACATTAAGAACTCCTATGATGAATCTTTTCCTGTCGACTTCAACTCATTATCCAGGAACAAGACTTAGAAATCATTTAGTACCTTGGAGCCTACATGCCTCAATGGCAGGTTTTCTCACTTTCAACAGTGGGGTCACATCATTGACCCCTGATTGGAAGATTCCATCGAGCGTTCGACTTCAAATCATTCATTCACATTCGTTGGATTGTACTAGAGTACCTTGGGAGTCATTGACATCAATGGTGATTTCCCTCGCACTTGTTAATAGTTTTCATTAATGACTGGTAATCAAGTGGTTTCTACCATGTTCGACTTCAACACCTATAATCACATGGCTAGATTCGTACTTAGAGACGATGGAAATGAAGACCATGGATCTCACCATATCAGTCCAGGTTGCGACCGAGTATTCATGAGCTTGTACTGACACATAGATCATGTTGTGATTTGGTGACAACGAATTCCTCCAAGGATGGATTTGGATCCTATTATTCTGCATTGGTTGCAACTAAATAGACCAAGTTAGAATATGGATAGGGATTGCATTCAATAATTAGTTTCTTGTGTAAATGTATATAAATTCATGTAAGCCCGTAGAGGCAGATACGACAGAGTGAGAGGAATGAGAAAACTTGCAACCCTGTTTTAATCTCCATGATATGAATAATAAGACAATCGATGCCTATGCTTGGTGGACGTAGCCCAACATTTGGGTGAACCACATGAAATCCCTGTGTTTCTTATATGTGTCATTGTTAATTATCATATGTGAATTGTGTTTTCCTCATTTGCAATTCCAACAAGTGGTATCAGAGCTGGTTAGAGGAGAGGTGTCGAGGGCGACAAATTTCGAAGGAGTAGCAGCATCTGTGTGAGGTGCGTCGATTTCTACATCGTCACAGGTCCCTCCTCTGGAAGGGTGCGACGTCATACTAGACAAACTTATCACGTGTGTGAAAGCCTAAAATCGTCACGGTCCAGCCATGTGATACACTGTGACTACCCTTCAAGATAGCCGCACTCAAATTGTATCAAGACCTGCGATGGCTCCCTAAAACTCTGTAGGTAAAGAAACATCCGTATGATTTTCTTCTTGGAAAATTTAAGGTATGGTTCTTTGGAAAAGTAAAGGTCGAGAAATTAATTAAAAAATAGTGTTTTTAAATTAAAAAGTGTAAGTTTTAAAAGGTTTTTTATGGAGTGATAAATTTAAGGAATAAAGTAAATTAAAAAGGTTTTATGGAATATATAAATTTTTAATATTTTAAACCTTTTTTGTGGTTATCATTTAACCTTATTTATTAAGGATCCACATTTAACCTTATTTATTATTCCTCCACATTTAAAAGGGTTTTATAAGCAGTGGGTATTAGGAGATTTTGTGCTAATGGATAAGATGCAGAGTTCGAAGTTTGAAGTTGAAAATTTCAGTGGTAAAAGTAACTTTGAGCACTGGAAGCTCAAGATGCGGGATTTACTGGTGCAACAAGGGTTGCAAAAAGCATTGGCAGGAAAGTCAAAGAAACCAACAGCCGTGACGAATGAGGAATGGGAAGATCTGGATTCAAAAGCTCTTAGTACCATTCGTTTATGTCTGGTGGATGATGTTTTGTTTAATATCATAGGAGAGGATACAACATCAGGCTTATGGAGCAAGTTGGAAATTCTATATATGACGAAGTCCTTGACGAGTAGAATCTACTTGAAGAGACAGTTGTACAGTTTGCGGATGAAACAAGGTACAAAAGTTGTTGACCATTTAAATACCTTCAATACCCTTATAGTTCAATTGAATAGTATGGAAATTAAATTCGAAGCTGAAGATAAGGCTATTACACTATTTTGTTTGTTGCCTGAGTCTTGGGATAATCTAGTCACCTCTATTAGCTTTAGCTCAATAGATGTTTTAGATTATGACTCTGTTGTAGGTGCTTTGTTGGCTGAGGAGATGAGGAGAAAATCTAGTCAAGAAACCTCAACTTCAGAGGTGATGCTAGTCAGAGGTCGAACTAAAGAGCAGAAAGAGAGAAGTTTTTCTCGATCTAAGTCAAGACATAGAAAGGGTAAAGCAAAATGTTGGTACTGTGGAAAAATAGGACATCTCAAGAAAGATTGTTGGAAGAGAAAGGAATCTGAGGAAAACTCTATGAAGGAAGAAAATTTGGCTGTAACAAATTCAGGTATGACTGATCAAGTTTTATCCATTTCCAGTAATTCACAATAACAAGAAGAATGGAATTTAGATTCAGGTGCCTCCCACCACATGTGCTCACATAGAAATTGGTTCATTTCTTACCAATCTATTGATGAGGATGTAGTGTTTATGGGAAATGGTATTCCATGTAAAACTGTTGGGGTTGGCAGTATTAGAATGAGGATGTTTGATGGTATTGTTAGGGAATTAACAGATGTTAGATATGTACCTGAACTTAAATCAAATTTGATTTCATTGGGAGTGTTGGATTCTTGTGGATATAAGTATACAGGTCAAGGTGGAGCACTCACATTATCGAAAGGTAGTTTAGTAGTGATGAAGGCAACAAAGGTTGATAACCTTTATAATCTGGAAGGGAGTACTGAAGTAGCATTTGAAGTGACAGATGTATCTTCTTGTTTATGGCAGAAGCATCAAGGTCATAAGAGCAAGAAAGAATTGCAGGTACTGATAAGCGGTAAATCATTTCCAGACTTAAAATCTTTGTTTCTGAATTCCTGCTTGTTTTATATCTCTGCAAGTTATGATGGTGGTATAAAGGGATGTTGTGTGTGGGATCCTACTTCTCACAAGGTCATCATTTACAGAGATATAGTATGTATGAAACAACCAAAAGGGTTGATTCAAGATCACAA
>JASDQU010817273.1:25495-35941 GCA_032191745.1 Picea mariana | reverse complement strand
AATGAATCAGATACTGGACAAAAGATAGCATGGCAGAAACAGATTCCTGTTATACAAGCGCTGGAAATGGAGAAGATATTGGACACCAGAGTTCTGAAGAAGACTAGAAGACATGAGTACTATGAGTACTTAATCAAATGGCAGAATCAGCCAGTGGAGGATGCTACATGGATGAATGAAGAAGATATACAAAAACATGGCAGCACTGTGGAAGAACTCATGAACAGGAGTTCATGAATTTTTCTGACCTGAGGAGTCTGATGCAGGGGCATAAGTTCTCAGTGCCAGAAAATCTATGGTGTTTGAAAGTCAAAGGAAAATTTTAGAGAGAGTGGGTGCTCTTTAATTTACTTGTTGTATTCAGTTCAAATTGAATAAATGGTCAAGGATCTCGAATCCTAACAATGTAATAGCTGTAGGAGAAGTTAGGATTACCATCAGGAATTGTAGGATCTAAGTAGATTCGATCCAGACTTTGTGGATCTGAAAACCTACGTTTTAAATTGTATTTAGGCAACTAAACCGATGGGTAAAGAGAGATGAGAGGGTACAGGATTGTTGCAGAGAAAAGAAAGAGAGACTTCATTTATAAAAGTTTCAATATATTTGACAACGTTTTTATAACTAAGAAATCCTCTTCATCTGCGTGTGAGTTGTTGTGATATACAAATATATATGTATATACACGATCTGGCAATATTAAAAACCTCTGGCATCGAAAATAATGCTGAAAACGAATTTGCATTTTCATTCTGTATGTAATTGAGTCCATGGTTGAAGGCACCGGAATGGTTGATGGTTCAGATCGCCCGAGGGGATAGACGATCAAACCCTGAGCGGAGTCAAGAATATAAACGATCGAGGTCTGAAAGGAGCCAAGAAACGATGGCCCAGATCACAGTGGAGACTGGAGGGTCCAAACTCCAAGGCAATTGGTGATTTCCGTTGAGGCCACGTGTTTGTCAATGTGTGGGAATGGAAAGTGAAGGTAAGTACAAACGTTTGTTAGTTGTGTTTTTCCGTTGGGACTATGGTCATATCGTATAGTCCGAGGTGCTTGGTATGAAGTGTAAAATGATCTCCGTTGGGTGTTAGAGAACATAAGAGGTGCTTAACCCACCAATTCGGCAATAGTTCTGCCAAATAGAAAGGATATGCCAATTATAGTGATAGAAAGCCAAATTTAGCTATGTCAAACAATTTTCGCCAGATTCGGCAATATTCCTGTCAAAAGAGTCAAACTGCCAATTATAGCTACAGACAGCTGAGTTTAAATCTGTCAATTGCATTTCACTAACACCAGTTGCATTAGTCGTCCAAGCTAAAGGGACATGTATTGTCAGATCCTGCACTTCGGAGGAAAGTAACTCTGGGAAAAAAAGGATGTGTTGAGCAAGAAATCTCGAAGGCTGGAGAGCTGGAGTTCACTTGAGTCATTCGTCAACTGAGGATAGGTATCAACAAATCTTCCATTTCAGAAGATAACCACTTCAGAGGAAGGTGGGGTCACAAGAGTTAAGAACTCCCAAAGTAAATCATGGTTGTTGATTTGAAAGAAACGTGCGTCGATAGATTGTTGACTTCGAGTGAAATCACTCCAAGAGAAAAGGTGGTGTGAGCTTCCCAGACTCCCAAACGTCGAAGTCTCAAAGTGGACCCGATCCATTGATTTAGATGGATGCGTGGTGCCCGATATGGAACTTCGGGTACAAAGTACTTCAGAGTAAAAAGAGTTGGAGTGCTCGGAATTCTCGAATGTCGAAGTCTCGAAGAAGATCATAACCATCGATCACAAGGGACGCGTAGTGCTCGATCTATAACTCCAGGTATAGAGTACTTCAGAGGAAAAAAATGTAGGAACGTTTGAAACTCCTGAACGTCGAAGTCCCAAAGTAAATCAGGGTCTTCGAAATCCATGAGGACATGTAGCATCGGATTGTGAACTTAGAAGGTTTTCCACTCCGAAGGATTTCACGTGGTGGTCATTTTGGTGCATGTTGTCTTGGCATCTTGTCATAGCCACGATCATATGCAGGTATAGGGGGATGAAAGAACCCAAAGATATTGGGAGAGGATATTTGCCTACTCTAAGCGTGTTTCAGAGCATGGAGATCATGGTTGGAAATATCTGGAAGAGCATAATGGAATAGGGACCTCGAATGAGGGTATTTTTTTTCTTAAGAAGAACGAAATTTTTTACGCCCCATCGTGGATGTGTTACAAATTGGTATCAAAGTGAGGTTACAACACCTGGCCTTCTTGGGCTCATGGACGAGTCGCTTAAAAACCATATTTAGAGTACTTTTAAGAGTGAAACCCTATCATACCTCTTTCTTAAAGAGTCTGGTTAAAATTTTATTGAGGAAAAAAATAAAACTTTCTACTGTGTGTGTGCATTCAATAAATTTGAACTGTGTATTGTTCATAAAATAATAGACTGTTGGCTAACAATAAGTTTTTTGTCAGCACTCAAGAAGTCAATAAATCATAGGAAAACTTCAAGTCTAAAGTATGGTGATGTGCTATGAAGTGGGGGATGGCTCACATAATAGAGATGAAGAATCTGACGAAAGGAGGTAGGTGAAACCCATCCATATCTGGTTGAAACTGTAAGGAGCCTCAGGACTGAATTACAGAGTTGCAAGGCCAACAATGAGACATTGATAAAGGAGAAAGAAAAAGAAACAGAAATTAATGCAGTCTTGCTGCAAATCTTATTCGACACACAAGGGTAGCTGCAACATGAACCTGCAACCATCCATGTGGACCAACGACATGTGAAGAGAAGTCAAAGTCCACCTGAGATCCAAAAACATGGCCCCATAAGTGACCACACTAAGGGAAGTACCTCGAAGAAGGCCCAACCTCGAGGCAGGGGAAACTCATCGGGAGAGTCCTCTGAAAAGGAAGATGGAAAATCCGAGGGACCTTCTAGTAGCAAAACTAGCTCACATTCTCAAAGGAAAGGAAAGAAGCGAAAGAATTCCAAAATTCATGATCCTGAAGAGTTCAAGAAAGCCAAACCACCCTTTTTCGATGGAGATATTAATAAAGGAGAAGAGGTTGAAGCTTGGCTGCTTGGTTTAAAGAAGTACTTCAGAGTCCATGACTAATTTGAAAACTTGAAGGCTCGAATAACCATCTTCAACCTGAATGGAAAGGCTTCCATTTGGTGGGAAGACCTTAGGAATGTGAAAGGAGTCCATGAGAAGTAATTGTCATGGAAACAGTTCGAGAAATACTTCAGGAAACAATATCTGTCAGAGAAATACATGGATGGGAAGACTAAGGAGTTCTATGAACTTAGGCCTGGACAAATCACCATAGATGAATATGTCAATAAATTCCTTGAGCTACTGAGGTATGTACCCTACATAAAGGATGAAAAGGTAAAAGTGCAGTGATTTATTAGTGGGTTACTACAAACCTACTTGGATAAGGTTGAGTTTAATGAACCAAATACCTTAGAAGAAACCATCCACAAGGTGAGGTATTGTTATGAACAGTTCGGGAGTAAGAAATGACCTCACGAGGACTGGAAGAAGAAAAGTAGTTTAGGATTCAATAAGAAGGGGTTTAAATCCTTAAGATTTAAGAACTATGGGAAGGGTTCTAGGATGAACCTTCCTACTAGAAGTGTGTATCAACAAAATTTCCCCTCTCAAAGTGGAAATAAACCTTTTGAGGCAGTCCTAGGAAAGACTGATAACCCAAAGAAAGAACCCTTAAAATGTTTGGGTTGTGGAGAAGAACATCGGTTGAGGGATTGTCCACATAGACAATAGAACAGTAGGAGAGTCTACAATATACAAGAAGCTACCACCATCAATGATGTGGCTAGGATCATGCCACGAATTTATGTAGCCTTGGACAATAATCAAGCCGACCACCAAGCTTCAGTGGTGGAGATAGAAGGTATGATCGCCAACCATCTAGTTTCTATTTTAATTGACCCTGATTCTAATTTGAGTTATGTGGCCCCTTAGACTATTGATAAGTGTAAAATGCAACCAGTTAGACATGTTAAGCTGTGGTTGGTACAACTAACCACTGATACCAAAAGAAAAGTAGCAGAGTTCATACCAACTTGCCAATTCATCATGGATGGATTTCCCACCCGTGCGGCCCTTAACATACTTCTCCTGGGATCTTATGACTTGTTGATTGGTTTGGATTGGTTGGATGCTTATAAAACTAAGCTGGAATGTTACCATAAAACTTTAGAATGTGTAAATGAAGAAGGGAGAAAGATAACTCTCCAAGGGATTCAGAAGAATGTCTCAGTGAGACAAATATCAACCCTTCAAATGAAAAAGTATTGCAGAAATACAGGTGTTGGAATCTATGGAGGACGACAAATTGAACCTAGAGGACCACCCCATATTAAGAGAATATAAATACGTGTTTCTAGAAGAGGTACCAGGTCTACCTCCGAGAAGAGACATTGACTTCTCGATAGAACTTGCACCAGGAGCAATACCAACATCTAGAACATCCTATAGGATGAGTACGCCAGAGTTGGTTGAGATCAATCTACAACTAAAGGAGATGATGGAAAAAGGATACATTTGACCCAATGTATCTTCATGGGGAGCACCTGTCTTGTTTGTGAAAAAGAAAGATGGCACACTCCGACTGTGAATAGATTATAGACAACTCAACAAGACAACCATAAAGAAAAAGTACCCCTTACCAAGAATCAATGACTTATTCGATCAATTGGGATGTGCTTCCATTTTCTCAAATATTGACTTAAGGTATGGATACCATCAAGTCTGAATTAAGGATGAATACATCCACAAAAAAACCTTCAGGACAAGGTATGGTCACTATGAATTTGTGGTGGTGCCATTTGGGTTAACCAATTCCGCTGCCACTTTTATGTGCTTGATGAATAATGTACTCAACAAATTTTTAGACAAATTTGTATTGGTTTTCATTTATGATATCCTAATCTACTCCAAGAACATAGAGGAGCATGAAGGACATCTTA
The DNA here is from genome assembly GCA_032191745.1 of Picea mariana. Classification (NCBI taxonomy): domain Eukaryota; kingdom Viridiplantae; phylum Streptophyta; class Pinopsida; order Pinales; family Pinaceae; genus Picea; species Picea mariana. The sequence goes on along the minus strand of JASDQU010817273.1, from coordinate 30,948 downwards.
GAATCATACTTCAAGTACTAAGAGAGCATCATCTCTACGCTAAGTTTAGAAAGTGTGACTTTTTCCAGAAGAAAATCCATTACTTCAACCATGTTATTTCTAAAGAAGGGGTGGTAGTAGACCCTGACAAGATCAGATCTATTATGGAATGGGCTACCCCAAAGGATGTATCTGATATTAGATCCTTCATGGGATTAGCAATATATTATAGAAGGTTCATAAAAGAGTTTTCCAAGATTGGTTGTCCAATCACTTCCCTCCAGAAAAAGGGGGTTAAATTCACTTGGACATCAAAATGTGAAGAAAGATTTTAGGAACTGAAATACCTCCTGACCCATGCACCCATGCTGAAGATTGTAGACCCTGATAATGACTTCCTTGTGTGTACAAATGCCTACAAGGAAGGACTCAGAGGAGTCCTTATGCAAGAGGGACATGTAATTTTCTATGCGTCCAGGAAATTGAATGAGCATGAAATCAATTATGTGACCCATGACCTAGAGTTGGCTGCCATAGTGCATGCTTTAAAAATGTGGAGGCATTACCTCCTGGGTAGGAGATTTGTACTTATGACAGACCACTGTGGGTAGAGGCACCTGTTTGATCAACAAAAACTCAATGCTAGACAAGCTAGGTGGATGGCTCTCCTTAGTGAGTTTGACTTCGAAATCAAACACATCAAAGGGAAGAAAAATAGGGTAGCATATGCCCTTAGCAGAAGTATGAAAACAATTCACCTGGCAGCGGTAAGAACTTGTGAAATGAATGTTAGGGAAAGAGTCAGGAATGCACAAGAAACAAATGCATTCTTCAAGACCATACCTCATACCTAAGGCAAGAGCCTACAAGGATAACATATGAAGGCTATCAAATGCTCGACGAAGGCCTGCTGACTTACATAAACAGATTGTATATCCCAAATTGTGGCGACTTGAAGAGGTTCAGAATGGATGAACTACACAAGAGACCATATACTGGTCATCCAGGTTATCAGAAAATGATCACGACCACTAGAAAACAATTTTATTGGTCTGAATTGAAAAAGGACATAGTTGATTACTTAGCTAAGTTTTTAGAATGCTAGAAAGTTAAGGTAGAACACCGACATCCAGCAAGGTTGTTACAGCCCCTACCAATCCCAAAATGGAAATGGGAAATCATCTCCATGGATTTCATCACCGGATTACCAAATTCGACCAAGAAAAATGATGACATAATGGTCGTAGTGGACAAATTGAGTAAGTATGCTCACTTTGTTCCTGTCAAGTCAACTTGCAACAAAATAGATATTTCCAACATATTCATGAAGGAGATATTCATACTACATGGCATGCCCAAGGAAATTGTATCTGACAGAGATACCAAATTTACTTCAAGCTTTTGGAAATCCTTAATGGTTGGTTTTGAGATGAAATTGTTGTTCAACACAACCTATCACCCTCAAACTGATGGATAGACAGAAAGAATAAACCAAATATTAGAAGACATGATAAGGATACATGTAATGCATTAGCCTAAGAAGTGGGAAGACTACCTACCATTGATAGAGTTTTCCTACAACAACGGTTATCAAGAATCCTTGAAGATGAGCCCTTTTGAAGCCCTCTATGGTAGACAATGCAAAATCACAATCAGATGGAGTAATCGAGTGGAGAGAATTACAATAGGACCCGACATGCTGAAAGAAATGAAACAACATGTGATTTAGATAAAGAAAAATATGAATATTTCTCAGGATAGACAGAAAAATTATGCCAACAGAAAGAGAACTCCTAGAGAGTTCAAGAAAGGAGAATGGGAGCTTTTGCCAAGATGACACCTCGTTATTGTGGACCCTTTGAGGTCTTAGATAGAGTGGGACATGTAGCTTATAGGATAACACTCCCTCTCACAGTAAAGGCACATAATGTTTTCCATGTTTAATTATTGAAGAAATATGTACATGATTCTAATCATATAATTGAATGGTTTGTGATCCAGGTGGAGTCGGATGGATAATTTCTGCCAGAAGCTCAATGCATACTAGACAAGAAGGAAACCTCACTCAGGAACCGAACCATTGCACAGGTCAAGGTGCAGTGGAAACACTTTGGCCCAGATGAGGCTACATGGGAAATGGAGGATGCCATGAGACAGGCATATCCGATTTTGTTTACTCCTGTATATACATATCATGTTGACAGATAGAACATTGAGGATGATGTTCCTTTAAGGGGGAGGGAATTGTAACACCATGTTTTCCCCAGTTTGCAAATATAACTATATTAGCCAAGGAACTATGGCAAACTCAAAGATGTGAATGTTTGATTTGATGGACCTTTGTATAAAAGGTCGATGAATGTAAATGATGTTATTTTAATAGAAAATAGATATATGTTTCATGACTTCTGGAAAGAGGATGTGCTAAGAGAGACCACGAATGCTAGGAAAAGGTTGTGGAGGGGACCAGGAATGGTTGCATTAACCTCCACTGAACCAGTACTTTGCTGGATTTAATTTCTCAGGATCAAAACAACCCTTTGACCCATGAATGAATTACAGTCAGGCTGGTAGGTGGGAAGACATCCTCAAGAGTTAATGAGGGGATGGGAAAGACTGCCCATCTGTAAGGTTTCCAAACTTGACCACGGACTGGGAATTCGAGCCACACACAATCTTGTTGGAAAACGAAAGAAAGGAAAGCATGGGGGTCAGAGAGGAAATCGTCAAAGAGTGTAGAGACGAGAGCCTAAGCTCTCGAGTCCGAGGAAGGTCTGAAAGAGGAAAGTGAGTTCTAATCGCAGAAAATAGAGACTGAGTTGGGAGAAGGAGAGTAACCTTCATCCCTATCTATTTATGTACTGCCAGAAGGAGAGTAACCTTCGTCCCTAACTTCCATTGAACTGGAAGAAAGAGATTGAATCTCAAAGCATCATGGTCTAAGCTCGGGGGTGGCTAGTGGTAAATCCATTAGGACTGGCTGAGCCTATGGTTAGGTGGAAACGAGCACCCCTTTCAGCAGTCGCATCACACCTTATGGTTCTGATAAGTGTTTTCATGCCTTGTGCTTTGAATTGGAAATAATGGATGCATGTGTGTATTTATATGTTTATAAATGGTTTATGTATTGAAATGATTAATTTATGAGTATGTGTTTGTTCCCCTGATAACTTATGCTTCTACTTGATTTTCCATATGATCTAGTTTAATTCCTCAAAGGCGTTTCCCCAGGGAATTACATCACAGTTCCATAGTTGGAGCAAGCCTCTTGGAACTGCTACTGTTTTGGTAACCTTACGAAGTAAATTGTGGCCGTCGATTTGAAAGAGATGTGCGTCGATAGATCGTTGACTTCGGGTGAAATCACTCCGGGAGAAAAGGTGGTGTGAGCATCCGGGACTCCCGAATGTTGAAGTACTGAAGTGGACCCAAGCCGTTAATTGATATGGATGCGTGGCGCTCGATCTGAAACTTTAGGTATAGAGTACTTTGTAGGAAAAAGAGTTGGAGTGCTTGGAACTCCCGAATGTCAAAGTCCTGAAGAAGATCATAACCGTCAATGATAAGGGATGCATGGCGCTCGATCTATAACTCCGGGTACAAAGTACATTGAAGGAGAAAGGTGTAGGAACATTTGAAACTCCTAAATGCTGAAGTCCCGAAGTAAATCAGGGTCATCAAAATCCCTAAGGACACGCAACGTTAGATCGTGAACTTCAAAGGTTTTCCACTCCAGAGGATTTCGCGTGGTGGTTGTCTTGGCGCATGTTGTCTTGGCGTCTGGTCATAGTCGCATTCATATTCAAGTATAGGGGGATGAAAGAACCCGAAGATATTGGGAGAGGATATCTGCCTGCTCTGAGCTCATTTTGGAGCATGGAGATCATGGCTGGAATGGTTTGGAAGAGTAGAATGGAATAGGGACCCCGAATGAGGGTATTGTTTTTCTTAAGAAGAACAAAAAAATTTACGCCCCATCGTGGATGTGTTACACTTGTACTCTATCATTGTATTATTTATTTTGATATAATATCATTAATGTCGGATGCAACACAAGGAGATTAATTTCATTTGAGGGATTAGGCTCATCTTTGCAACCACAAGACCTAATTAGTTCGTTGAGCTCAATAACATTGAGGTAATCATAATCTTCTCCCTCAATAATGAAAAAAGGAAAGTAGACACATAGCCATGAGTCTATATGGAGGGATCATATATTTATTGTAGTGATATTCGCTTCCCTGTCGTTGTAAAAACCGTCATCTTCCCAACTAAAATAACCCACAGAAAAAGAGCCCCGGATAGGAAAAATTAGGGCTTGTAGGAGAGCCCCTTGAACTAGCGAACCCCTATTCCCTTAAATACAAGATCAAGCTATGGGATTTTATGAATGCATAGAACAAACCTAAATGAAAGTAAACCATACAAAATTAGAGATAAATCCCTACATACATAAACACATATAAAAAGGGGGGTTAGGACAACTGATACATAAAGAGACATGCAACATAAAGGTTCTAGTTCTCAATTTCATTTTCCATATAAAGGATTTGGTTGATCTGAGGAAGGGGCAAAGGTATGATCTCACTAAGTTCAAAAGAGAGTTTTACCATTATTAATTACACATAATATGTTACTATAACACCTCTCTAATACCAATAAACTCTCCTTACCCTATGCACCCCCTTCCCCAAATACCCATAAACTAATTCAATTAAAAAATACCTCTCCCCTTTAATATGAAAGGATACATTGACTTAAATTTTAGCAATTTTAAAACTCTTTTAGAAATGAATTTGATAAAACATTTACCAACAATTAAAACCCATATGTTTTAAAAATTTTATTATAAACGTTATGTATAAATATAAATATTACTATTAGTTTATTTAATAATATTATGTACTGGAATTATTGTTAATTTATTTAATAATTTTACAAACTTGTGAATGATCTTTCAAATTATTTTAATATAATTGAACAGTCATAGTTGGTTAATTAACAAATACAATGAAAGTTGGTGAAACTTATACATATTTAAAAAAAAAATAGAAAAGAAAAATAAGATATATTTACTTTAAATAATAATAATAATAATAATAATATATATATATATATATATAATTTTAAAAATAAATAATTTTCAATAATTATAAATTAGTTAAAAATTATATTTAATTATGCCGAAAGGGCGTATACCTATTGACAATGGGTAGATTTAATAGGGGTTTAGTGATTAATAAGTTTTCTATGGACATGATTAAATATGGCTAGAATATTCTTAGTAGTCACACAAAATAAATGGCTGTGATTTCAATCATTAACTTCCTAGCTATTATAAAGACATCCGTTTAAGTGTTTACTTTTTTACATTTACCTAATCATATTTAAAAATTAATTTGATAGCTAATTGATTGCCACTTAAGTGATTAACATAAATTAAAATATTAACTCTAGATAAATAATTAACCGTT
>JASDQU010817272.1:36050-51941 GCA_032191745.1 Picea mariana | reverse complement strand
CCCATTCCTACAATACTCAATTCCTCATTAACAATTCAACCAAGTATAGACTTCTTTGTCACCGGGTTATACACATTCAAATATAGACTTCTAAATTCAAACCATATTCATCAGAGGTTTAACATTCACCAAGATGCATAAATCCATACACAGATATGTAAAATCTGCTTTCCATTAATAAAATGAACTATACATGCATAAACAAAACCTGATCGATTTTGCCTGAGATCTTAACCCAAACTACATATGGCCTGACCTTCTCCTTTTGGCCATCTTCTTTATTCTGGACTGTTGAAGTCCCTCTATCACTACCAAAAGTCACCCCCACTTTTTCCCTTAGGCTTACATTTGTATGCATGGAAAACTACTACCAACTCCCATAACAAATTCCTAAAATCTGTAACTGACTTCTAAAAATAAAATTTCTATCTTATCCAAATAATGAGTCATGAACTGACTGCTACATTTGAGAGAATCAATTCTCAAACTTCCTCGAGTCATCACTTAATTAAATTATCTAATTAATCTAATGCAACACTAATTAGAACATTCTAATTTCTAATGTATCAACTTTAGCATTTAGTACAAATATTTTATAGGAAAACCCCTCTTGGGAAAATGATCAAAATCCTAAGGTTTGATTTACAACTCATATGGAGTTACTGAGCAAATGCTTTTGCATCAGAACTTCTATTAAATTTATGTGCACTACACATACCAAATGACTATATTGATAACTTGTGACATTTGACTGGTAGTCTTGAAAGTGGACATGAGTATCGGTTTGATGGGTTTCTTGAAAAAAATATCCTTTCAATACAATGGATCCTCTTTCATATATAAAACTATTATCATAAAAATATTCTAATAGTCTCATCTTTTGTTTTGTGCATCGCATCAAATAGTATTTCACGTTTTCAGTGTTGTCTAAAGGTGCAACCATGGCAAAAACATCTCTTGAAAATAATTGGATATATTGGACAACAAATAGTTTGTGTTAGATTATCACACAAGTACATCTACAAGTTATTTGAAAAAATTTAAACATAAAAATTACCTTCTCTAATAGGATAAAAAACTCTATCGCCATCAGTTGACACTATAGTTTCATTTGATTCCATATCCTCTGAGCTTGCAAGTGGCATTTTCCCTTTTACATTAACTTCGGTATGCTTCCAAGATTTAACATATCCTGCATTTTCATTTTTGCAAATATCTATGGATTTTGTGTCCTCTATGCAAACTGAACAAAAACAAGACTCATTTCTTCTATCAANCCAAGTATTGTACTGGCGTCATATGAGATTGATCTATTTACATCTTGGATTCCAACATACCAAAAAAACCTGCACAAGACAAGAACTTGTTAACTTGAAATCTCTGAAAAAAATGATTGAAGTTTGAATATAAATTTGAACACGTTCAAATAAAAATATCCTATGTATATGTGTAACATTGATATATAGACATACCTGCGCACATCCACTGATGGATTATATTCATGGCTTAGTGCCATTTATCACCATTCAATGACTTTTTCAATGTATTCAAATCGATCAGCATGAGGGTTCATCTGATACCTTCGAAGTGCTCATTTTACACATGCCCTTGCACCGTCGTGCTCTCCTTTTCCATGACTAGTCTCAAAAAAATTCCAACAATGTGTAATGTTTAATTTTTTATGAAGATGACATAACCAATAGAATGATTTTGAATATTTGGACTGACCTGCACACCCATCTGACCATATCCAATGTCAATCGAATCTGATTTCATGTTCTTTCAATGAATCATAAAATTTATCAAAACAATGTTGTACATAATGTGTGTTGTGTGATCGATCATCACCTATATAAAAGCAATATTCTTTAATAACATGTCAATTGTCATTGGTGCTTTCTATGTTATCAAGAATCCATTGAGCATGTCTATATAGAACATGGACAAATATCGTTACTTGATCAGAATGATAATATTCACTCTGTATTTGTTTTTGTGTAGCAAATGTCTAATTCTCTGCAAAATCAACTACATACAAAATTGTCCCTAGTGGAAACACTTCACGGGATTTTTTGAATTGTAGATCTTTCCATCGAGCTCTATGTGAATGCTTGGTGTATTTATAAATTTCTTCCTCAAACTTCTTCAAAAAATCTATCACACAAATTTTATGTACCTTCAAATCAATCCTTTTGGAAATAACATTTGAAGAATGTGGAGCCGTGTTGTTGATATATTAACATATCTTCCAATTGAATGTTATATTAGAAAATGATTGATCATTCATATCAATATGATACTTTGAATGAAACAAACTTATATTTCCATAACGATCACATTTATTTCCACCAACACATCTTTTTTTGTAAAATAAATCATCATCTTCTCTTTCACATAGAATTTCAGATATAAAAACACGGAATGTGGAAGGAGGAAGTGAACATGGCCATAAAGTTTTACCAAAATCCAAAAAAGTGTCGTAATACAACTCAAATTCCACATGATAACGAAAACAAAAAGTGTCATGAACAATGATGGGTCTAACAAACCATGGTTTTTGTTGCACAAATGTATTGATGGAAATTTTAACTTCTTTGTTCTCTTCTTTGAAGTTATTGAACAATTTTGTTTGTGGCATTGGCAATATATGTTTTGGATGTTCTTCATATTGTTTTCATGCCATTATCCGTTACAACACATCCCTTGTATGTGGTGAAACACGAGATTCTCCCAACCAACAATTACGAGCCAATTCTTTAACATTTTCTGCAAGTCTATCTTCGTAGGGTTGTCTAGAAATGACTGTCCAAAAAGCCAGTTCATCATTTTCATCTATTTGCAATCGAAATTTTCTATGTTTGTGCTATATTTTTCTTGACGTTCCCATCATTTTTTCCATGTGTCTTGTCAAACGATCTTTTATATTGCTATATGAAACAACTCTTGTTTGTATCACTCTATGTGCAACACTGACATCTTTTTTTCGAGATTTTCCAAAAGATTTTAATACACAAGTTATATTTTCAAAGACATTTTGTTTCACCTTTGTATCCTTTGTCAACTTTTGAATACCCAATAATAATGTAGCTTCTTTTACTTTCTTGAATTCATAAGAAAGAGTAAAAGTTGAGCTTGTATTGTTACTGATTCATCTTTGAAAAAAGTATTATACATATTCTTAGTTTGATATCTTATATAATGCTTAGCGTTTTTCTTCCCAAATTTGTCATTATCAACATTTTATAATATTTCATCATCAATATTGATAGATTCTCTTGTATATTTCAATTTAAAGTTTATATTAAGAAAAAAAACACGAACACAAATTCACTAAACTATATATACAAGTGTTCATCTTGTATTATCTAAATTTATGTACATACCTATAGGTGATTTGTATTCTGCTTCAATTTCGGTTTCAACATCTTCTTATTCAATTTCAGTTTCAACGCCTTCTGCTTCAACTTTGGTTTCAATGTCTTCTTCGACATTATCAGAAAAATCTATTTATGTTTTTTGAAAAACATCAAATTGTAATTACAATCAATTATATTATTTACAATATTTTAAATTTGAATTCTATACTTTTAATTCTATACTTTATGAATACAGTCCCAATGTGTGTTGTGTGCTCGATCATCATATGTGCATGCATACCTCGTTGAACTTCTTATTGAAAATCTCTATTTACATTATCATCGTTTCTTTCTTCAATATTTGCATGTTCTCATTTCTTTGTCCAATAATCCTCTTTCCTTTGCTCATTTTGGTGAGTATCATCTCGAGTGCAATCAAATTTTCTCTTACACAAACTTGTGTTTCCCATGAATTTTTTAGTTATCTGTAAAAGATATGTTCAACAAAGACTTCACCTTGAAAAAATGTTCAACATTTATATTTCAACATATAAATTGTTATTTCAATAAAAAATTGAACAAACATCAATTACCTTATTCAAAAAAAACGAAAAAGATGATTCGAAACTTTGTTTAGGTGCTCTAGAAAACCATCATGTATCAATATTGATCCTCCAATTAAGCTTATGGAACAGAGGGAAGAAATAAATAAAGAAAATAATACAACTACAATCAATAATAGAAATGCTTTGAAATCGCTATCCCTGAGCTCATATATGTTCGTCCATTCAATGAATTGTGTTAAATGTGTTCAGATGAAATCATATTTATATTATTTGGCGTGAAATGAAACGATACGACATGTCTTTTCATTTTTTCCGACCGACGAAATTCACTCAACACACTTTCGGCCGAAAGAAGGTTTTTTCGGTCGAAAACCTTGGAAACCATTTAGTTCTGATGGTTTCCGTTAGAATTTAGTCTTTTGGCCGAAATATTATTTCGGTCGAAAACATGAAATTGCGACCAAAAACAGAAACCAAAGAATTGCCCCAAGCTTACCTAAACTTCGGAGGTTGCAGAATCTTACAAATACTCATAATTTGGTTTCGAAAATGACACCAGCATTTGAAAAATTGAATCTACTTTCAATTCCTATAATTTGTTTTCATTTTCATTATTTTTATCTAATTTTATTTAATTTTAAAAAAAAATCACTGCATAATATTTTCAAAAGACATTATGATTCAGCGAAATGAAATATATGTATCTCTAAAAATATATAGTGAAAAATTTAGAAAAAATTATATTGATAATCCTTAAACTGTTCTTTTCAAAAGGGTATATTTAGATTTTACTTTTAAGTAAAATTTAAGATAGATACAAGGTGTAGAAAAACATGTGTTTAAGATATGCAATGTTTTCATCTTGGTCAACTTCAAAAAAATCTAGAAATTATAATATTCATCCGTTAGATTCAAAATTATAGTCATAATAAAATAGGGTCTCTGTAGATTGTTGTAGTATATTCCATTTCTTAAAAACATAATTTTAATAATAGATACATTGTTTTGGGAAAAAATAACTCATTATCATTCCTTTCATGTTTAAGGAACATATTGTTAAACAATTGTCAAATTGACATATCAAATCTTGATAAAAAAAAAATGAAAAATAGTCATTGGAAAGCTAACAAATTCTTCACAACTTTTGTTTTTACTATAAAGTGAAATTCTAAATAAAAAAAATACTTTTGTATGCCAGAAGTTGAATAACTTGTGAAAATATTGTTTTTTTTCTCATAAAACAAACAAAAGTGTTACCCATCGTCATGATTTCACCCTAGGGTCTTCAGAATCTCTTTATTTTTTATCATTCCCTGGGAACAAATTCTCTATGGTGATCTTTATTTAAGGAAGTTATTTGGAAAAAAGTGATCAAGGATAAATACCTCCCATTTTATTTAGTGCCAACTTGGATTAGGTCGGCTTCGCCTCTCCAACCAGCTACTTCATAGATATGGAAAAACTTACCAAGGTCGCTACCTATCATTACCTACTGGATCAGTTGGAAACCTGGGAACGATACCTCCATTATAATCGGGTTGGATAAAATCTTGGGAATTGATAATTCCTCCTGAATTTTGAGGGGCGCTAAAGGTGCACGACATTAGTTATTTATATCAAGCTTCTGCACAAGACTCTACGAGATTCATAGCTAATCAGTGGAAATCTAGTGAGGAGTTAGAACTTACTGGGAATCTGGTCAATGAATGGTTTTCCTTATGCAACGCACTCATTCTATCTAGAATACATCTCCAGCCCAAAGAAGATTTACTTATATGGTCAGGTGGTGATCACTCTGGGGTCATGACAGTTAGAAATGTATATAATACATTGGCTTAGGAATATTGGCCAAACCAAATTTCAGGATGGCGAAGAAAATTTTGGTCTTGGGATCTAGCACTCAAGATCAAACTTTTTACGTGGTTGGTGCTAGAGAATAAAATAATTTCATGGGATAACTTGAGAAAAAGAGGATAGGAAGGTACGCGTGTTTGTTCTTTGTGCAATAGGGAGGAGGAGTTGGTTTTCCATATTTTTGCTAGTTGTACATTTGCTCATCAAATTTGGAATTCCATGTCTATTGAGTACAATTTCACCACAGTTTGGGGAGGTAATTCTCTATTACTATGCTTTGGAAATTGGTAGAAGATGGAAAATGCTTTGTGTAATCTACCTGCAGTGATGTGCTGGTTTATTTGGTTGACAAGAAACAAGTGAATTTTTGAATCTTCTTCAGCTTCTGTCTAGGGAGTATTATATCAGTTTTGAGGTTTAATGGAAGGCTCAACTGCCCAAATCCCTCTCTCCCATTTCCCCAAAAGAAAAAGGAAACCCCCTGATCTTTATATGAAAAAAATTTGTTGGTTTGATGGTGCTGCTCAAAATAATGGCACTCTAAGTGGAGGTGGAGGTATTATAAAAAATGGGGAGAACATTATCTACAGGTGGACCTTCAATTGCAGGATGGGAATGAATACCATGACCGAACTTCTTGGCATGTGGACCTCATTAAATTTAGCATACAGACTTGACATTGACCAGCTTCAGGTACTTGGGGATTCCATATTTTTGTTAAATCTCTTATGGGCTGGATGGAGAAGATTAGGACTCTCATACCACTCTTCAAATATATTAAATTTGAGCACATATATAGGGAAGACAATATGGAATATGGCACTCTCTCGAAGAAATCTCTTCATGTTCCAAAAGGGAGGATACACTTTAACAAACGGCAGGATGGCTAGGAGGATCCCCCACTTACACTTCGCCTTCATATCTGATATAGATTGTGATTGGGGAAGTTTAGTACTTTTCTTTTTTGTGTTATCTATGGTATCTTTTTGTACATGACTGTAGTTTTTTGTCGGTACTATTGCAAATATATTTGCAATTTTGGACTGTTACATAGAGATAAAGACTAGATAGTTTTCTCTGAGTTTATTTTGGATCTATGTATATATCCTTTCGTGAGGTGGTGGTGGTATCCTATGGTGAAAGTCACTAATTGGCATTGTATTTGATCACATGTATTCTTTTTTAGAACACATATTTAATATATATTAAGAAATTTTCTACTAGAAAAAAAGAAAAAAAGAAGTTAAAATGAAATATTAAAAAAGTATTTTCATTGTACTAATAAGGAGTTAATATCGGATATTAAAAAAACTATTTTCATCATAGTAATAAGGATTGGGAATATTATATTTGATTTTTTGAAACATATTTAATATTAAAAAAATATATTTTATTCTTTTATAAGTGATATGGTGAAATGAATTGTCATAATTAATAAACCATTTTTAATAGTATTTCTTGTTATTTTTAATGTTTTAAAATAGAGTAGTGTTATATACTATGTAACTATTAGGTTTTTTGAAGTTTAATCTTTTAAAGAAAAAAAATATATAAAATACATCGAAGTACAAGAAGATAAATGCTTAAGCCAATTCAACATTACAAATAAAATGTAAAGGGTTTTTATCAGAACTCCAATTTATGATGAGAGGTTGTTAAATATGCAAACAATGACCTTTTTAACACCACAAATACTATAAATTATATAAAATGTATATAGATTAATAATTGTTACACACTTTTTAGTTTGTTTAGATGTTCATTCAAAAACATTTAACCAACCATTTCAAATAATAACATGCTAATAAATCTATACAGAGTAGTTAGAAATGGGGAAGATTGACATATGATTATATATTTTTTTCCTCTCTAATTTATTATATGCCTAATATGACATAGGGCAAAAAAATCTTGATTATTCTTAAAATGTGTATTAGATATTGTTTTCAGATATTTTTTGTTAATAGGATATAGGGAATGCATATTGAATTGCATTAGGGAATGCATATTGAATTGCATTCAAGATAAATATTGCTTATTATGTTAGTGAGTGATTGGAAAAATTACCTATGTGACAAGCACTAGTTAATACTTTGTGTTTGAGCTTGACGTGTAACATGAGAGCACCTAGTAAAAGTTAGTAGTGCATCTCTTATGGGATTGTTTTTTCTAATTTTTTAGGTTAAGTATTATTAATACATTTCATTTTTTTTTACATATTTTGTTATTAGTTTATTATGCATTTAAATTTTAATTTATGTTTTTAATTGTGTGTAGTCTTTCTAAAAGTATAATAATCTTTTAACCATTTTCTTAAACATAAGACATTTATTTTCAAGCCTATCTCCAATTCCAATTGTTATATATGATTTTTTTTCTAAGTTATTGTTTTTCACATGATTGGTCTATTTCATAGGATGAAAAATGTTCCTTATCATTTTCTATTGGATGAGAGTCTATGCTTCAGGATTTCTTTCTTCTCAAATCCAATTTGTTTTCTTTCAAATATACCTTCCCACATCATACATTATTTTTGGAGTTGGTATTCAGCTTTTGTTATCCATTATAGTACTTTGTACAGTAACATGACTCCCAACAATAGTTTAGCCACAAAAAATTTGGTTTTCCTAGCCTCTTTCATATATATGATGCAGACATAGCTGATCAAACCACTTGAACTTGACATCTATATGTTCAATGAATCTATATAGTTAAGTGATGCTTGGGTCATATCAAATAACTTAATATAGAGCCTCGTGCATTTGTAAGGCTATACTACATGAGTAGTGATACCTATAGTAATATCATTATGATTATTTGTCCATTAGGAATTTTTCTAGGAAGTCGACATCACCACACAAGATGGAGCCCCACTAAGAGATCACATTCTCATTTGGAACCATTATTTACTGGGAACCACCATTAGGTTTTTTGGACACGATTTGTGCCCCAACCCACATATCAAGGCTAATATCGTACTATCATTTAGCTCGAGCAATCCATGGTGCACAATTTTTTGTTGAATATCTTGTTTGATGTTGCATATCTCTTCCCACTCCAAATATGCTTCTAGAATCTTCAAATCTATAACTTCTCATGCAAGATCCATTAATCCACATTTGTGTGGTCCATATATGTTGTTTCTTACCACTTTAATGTTCAAGTATTTTAAATGATACATGGCCATATTTTTCCTACACATTCATCAAAAATGTTGGGTTGATGACCTGTTGACTAGTCTAGATGGATCTAAATCAAATCTCCAGACGTGTAGATTTTACTTCAAGTTTTTTCAATCTATTTTTTTTTTCACTCTGAAAGATTTGATTATCGTAGTAAATTCTATGTAAACTTGATTAATCTAAGTGAATGATCTAGGTGGATATCGGTGGCCACCTACCTATTCCACTGGCTCAAAGACAAATTTCCTTTTTGGTTGTTTTTTCCTAGTTTTTCAGGTCATAAACTTCCAAGGTTTTTTTGAGGCCCTAAACAACATTTTTTGGGGAATGCCACAGTCACACTATAGGATTTAGCCATAGTGTGATGACAACATCTGTATTCCTGAGATATATATTTTCAACAAGCTATCATGTGCCTAAAACAGAGATCGTATGAAAAATTTACAATCTCGGGAATTTGATGTACCAACTTACCACATCGTGGCCCACATGACTTTTGGCGCTTCATCTCCTAGGGTTAGGTTTTTCGATGTTTAGGGTTTTATCATTTATATTTTATGTTGAAAATGCTTTTGGAGCCTCATTATAACAAATGTATTGTGAATGAGCATAGCGAGCACACCTCTTCTCAGAGATAAGCTACTACCATTCTAACTAGATTGCCTGATATTTCATTTTACAGTGTTTTTTATTTCAAACAGTCATTAATATAATCTGAGTTTTACTGTATTACAATGTTCCTTGCCATATCTTTGTGTAGTTATTTGTTATATCTATGCCTTCATATCATTCCTAAAATAATCTAGATCAATGTTATCATGTTGGGTATGTGTTACATTATTTGCATGTGTGTGTGTGGGTGCGTCAGATTCGACAACTGCGTCTGACGATCCCAACTTCCTTCGCTCTTGGTGTCGTGTGCATTGGGCTCTTTCCTATGGGTGTCCCAGGGGGCACCAGTTTTTTCCTCCCCTATGTATGCGCAACGTTCGGCTTTGGGAGGTAGCCCAAAGCCGATGAGGTTGGGGGTAACACCCCAAAATATTTTTTTGGTCGGTTTTTGTTCTTTTTAGCGGTTTTCTAAATTAATCTCAAATTAATAGATTAGGGTTTTGGTAGCTACGAAATACCTAAAATATTGTATATATTGTATGGTGAATGGTGAAATTAATAAAATGAAGAGTTGAAAGGTGTGACACCAAGGAAGGATGGTTTTCTCCTGGTTAAGGGTTTTCAGCGTAAATCTGTGTAGTATGTGTATGAGCCATTGATTTATTTTCATTTTTCTTAAGAATATGTATGTATTTATTTACTTCATAGGTTTAAAACTTACATGTATTATCAGAGCTTGTTTTTGGCTTCATGGGGACACCTTTGTTGCTGAAGGTTTCGTTCGGTCTTGAGAGATCAAGTTTATCTTGGGTGTATGATAAGCTCAGGTTCAATGGGATATTTTTTTGTGGTGATTCGAGTGTAGAAATATAAATGGTGAGATCTTCTATAATCGAGATAGATAAGTTCAACGATAAAAACTTTGAGCTATGGAAGCTCAGGATGGAGGACCTTCTTGTAGACAAAGAACAATGGATCGTTCTAGATCCTGGTACATAGCCTATGGTATGTGGTTTATTGGAACATAGTCTATTGATACATAACCTACTAGTACACAACCTACTAGTATGTCCAAGAAATATTGGGAGAAGTTGGATAGATGGGCAAGGAGTACTATTCAACTCTTCCTGGAAGATTCGGTGTTGTTTAATGTCTCGGAAGAATCTACAGCTAAGGAACTATGGTATAAGTTAGGGAAATTGTATCAATCAAAGTCCCTGGTAAACAAGTTGTTTCTTCGAAAGAAGTTGTATCATCTTAGGATGGGAGATGGAGATTCTGTGACAGAACATCTAAATGGCTCTAATACTCTGGTAAGTCAACTTGTCTTTGTTAATATTACGATTGCAGAAGAAGATAAGTGTATTACTTTGTTATGTTCTTTTCCAGACTCTTGGGATAATCTGGCTGTAGTAATTGGTAGTACCACTCAATCTACATTGAAGTATGAGGATGTTGTTTCATCCTTCTTTTCTAAAGAGATGAGGAGGAAAAGAATGGATACTCAGAGTACAGATGCTTTATTTGTAAGAGGTTGTACCCAAGACAAGAATATTGGTAAGTCTTCGGGGGGGAGATCTAAATCTACAGGTAGATCTAAGTCACCAGGAAAATGTTTGAGGAAATGCTAGAAGTGTGGTAAAACAGGGCATTATAAGAAATATTGAAAGTGTAAGAAGGTCTATAAACCTAAGGGATTTGATAATATCTCTTCCAAAGAGGTGAAAACCTCCACTGAAGAAGGAGGTGATGTTTACCTGGCATCTACAGGTACACATGTAGACCGTGGTGTATGTTTGATCGACTCAGGTGTGTTATATCATATGACTCCTCACAGGGAGTTGTGCTGTGAATATGAAAAATATGATGGTGTTGATGTATTCCTAGGATATGAATCGACAACCAAAATCATGGGACGTGGAAGGGTTAATTTGTTGCTAAAATATGGAAGGATTAGAACTCTCCCTCAGGTTCTCCACATTCCAAAACTAGCTAGGAGCCTAATATCTATAAGCAAGTTGGATGATACAAGAGTGGATACTGTATTGGGAAAGGGCACTTGCAGGATGGTATGAGGAGCAATGGTGTTGATGAGGGAAGTTCGGTGTGTAAATCTGTATAAGTTGTTGGGAAGAACTTATACTAATGGGTCTAACAGTTATGTTTTTCATGAGTAAAGAAATAAAGGATACAAGACCAATACTATCCCTAGAAAGAAGACCATGTTGTGGCATCAAATACTCGAGCATATTGGAGAAAATGGCCTTCGAACACTACACGGCAATGGTATGGTTGAAGGTATTTCTAATTGCACTCTAGATTTTGATTTCTATGAACATTGCATATATGGTAAACATATTCGAGTAATATTCCCATTTGGTGCTACAAGAGAAAACGAGATCTTAGAGTTGATACACAGTGATGGGTTTGGACCTATGCAAGTTACATCACTAGGTAAATATGTTTATTATGTTTCATTCGTAGATGACTTCTCAAGGAAAAAATGGATTTATTTTCTTCGAAATAAATATCAATTATTTGATAAATTTAAAGAGTTTAAGGATCTGGTAGAAAATCAGACAAAGAAGAAAATAAAGGTATTGAGGACAAATAATGGTGGATATTTATGTGGAAATGAATTCAAAGAATTCTATAAGGAGTGTGGTATAGCAAGGCAGAATAATACTCCATACACACATCAACATAATGGAGTTGCAGAAAGGATGAACATGACACTGATGGAAAAATGAAGGAGCATGCTTAGTGGTGTCGAGTTAGGACAAGAATTATGTGGAGAGGCAGTGGGTACAACATGTTACCTGGTCAATCGATCACCCTCATCACTGCTGGAGAATAAAATTCCACATGACGTATTGACTGGTAATAAACCCTCTCTTGAACATCTCAAAGCGTTTGGTTGTGATTCTTATGTACATGTTCCAAAGGAAAATAGGAGTAAGTTGGATAATAAAGATGAAAAGTGTATCGTTATTGGTTATAAATAAGGTGTGAAAGGTTATAAGATTTGGAACCAAGAAACTAAGAAGACTGTTTAGAGTCAAGATGTTTTTTTTAGAGAGATGAAAGATGTTCCCAAACATGAATTCCTACCAAGAAAAGAAGAACCTGAGAAAATAGAGTTTGAGTTGTATGATGAAAAATCTGAATCAACTGAAGAAGATGAAGCAGAATAAGAAGAACCTCATACCCTAGTATTGAGGAGATCAGTGAGGGAAAGAAGGAAACCATAAAGGTATAGTCCACCTTATTTTTTGTTCTAATTTTGCTTTATCTATTAGTGATGATGATCGTATAACTACTAGGGAAGTAGTGAATTCAGAGGATAGTAAACTCTAGAAGAAGGCCATGGTTGAAGAAATTGATGTCTTTGATAAGAATGAGGCATGGGATATAGTTGAATTGACATATGGAAGAAAATTTGTTGGTAGAAAATGGTTGTTTAAGAAGAAGTTTAATGTAGAACGAAAAGTGGACAAATACAAATCTCGATTAGTAGCAAAAGTTTATTCCCGGGTAGAGGGAGTTGACTTTGGTAAGTTTTTTTCTCTTTTCACCAAGTTAACTTCTATTAGATTTATTTTATCTATTGTTGTTTCTTTTGATCTTGAAGTGGAACAGATGGATGTGAAGAGAAAATTCCTACATAGAGATCTGGAAGAAGAAATCTACATGAAGCAAACAGAAGGCTTTGTAGTGATAGGAAATAAAGAGATGGTATGTAAGCTAAATAAGTCACTATATGGTGTGAAGCAATCACCTATGATGTGGTACCAAAAGTTTGACACATACATCATTGAATTGGGATTTGTGAGAAGTAGGGTTGATCATTGTGTATATTCCAAGAAGGTTGGTAATCACTTCATTTATTTAGTGTTGTATGTTGATGACATGTTGTTGGTACGAAATAACATGGATGTTATCAAGGAGGTGAAATCACAACTATCCTCCAAATTTGACATGAAGTATCTCGGTGTTGATAACTTCATTCTATGAATAGAGATTAAAAGAGATCGTGCAAACATGAAACTCAGGTTGAATCAGAGAAAATGTGTTGAGACGATATTGTAGAGGTTTAATAAGCATGGAATTAAACTGGTCAAGGTTCCTATTCCTATAGGTGTAAATTTATCTACAGATCAGTGTCCCAAGACATAGGAAGAAGAAGAGGACATGTCCCATTTTCCGTATACTAGTGAAAATGGCAGTTTGATGTATACAATGGTATGTACTAGACCACACATTTCACATGGAGTGGGAGTTTTGAGCAGGTATATGTCAAAACCAGGGAAGGCGTATTGGACAACAATAAAGAGGATCTTCAGGTATTTGCATTGCACTACCAATTATGCATTATGCTACCAAGGAAAACCTAGATTGGACATAGTGTTGGACATACAAGGGTTTTTTTATGTAAACTGGGCTGGAGATATGGATTGCATAATATCTACAAGTGGGTATGTGTTCAACCTATTTGGAGGAGCAATCAGTTGGATGATAAAAATACATGTTGTAGTGGCACTCTAAACTATAGAATAAAAATACATGGCATCCACTCATGCAATAAAGGAAGCAGTATGGTTACAGAGATTGTGTTCGGGTATTGGGTTGGTACAACAGGTAGTGAGATTAGATTGTGACAGTCAGAGTGCAATCTTCCTAGAAAAGAACCCTGCTTATCATTTGAAGACAAAGCATATTGATATTCAGTATAAATTTGTGAGAGACATGGTTGAAGGAAAGAAGGTGTTGCTAGAAAAGGTTGACACTTTGAAGAATGTTTTAGATTTTTTGACAAAGGATGTGAGCACAGAGAAGTTCTCCTGGTGTAGAGGAACAATGGGCATTGTTTCCCTGGATTGTTGACTATGTAATCATGTGAAACCATGTTTGCAAAGAAAAAAACAAGTGGGAGAATGTTGGGTATGTGTTATATTATTTACATGTGTGTGTGTGGGAGAGTCATATTAAACAATTGCATATGATTTGGGCGGTTTTTTCAATTTTAGCAGATTTTGTTATTTTTAGTGGTTTTCTAAATTAATCCTGGATTAAGGGATTAGGTTTTTGGTAGCTACAGAATACCTAAAATATTGTGTATATTTTATGGTGAATGGTGAAATTAATAAAATGAATATTTGAAAGGTGCAACACCAAGGAAGGCCAGTTTTCTCCCAGTTAAGGGTTTCCAACATAAATCTCTCTATACTATGTGTATGAGCCATTAATTAATTTATGCTTTTCTTAAGAATATGTATGCATTTCTCTACTTCATAGGTTTAACACTTACATACCAAACCCGTTTGATCTTTGTCATTCTTAGTGCATGTCCCCTACGAGGTTAGGGTATAGAGAGTTGGGCCTTGATCTTTTATCTCTTAAGGAAAACCACTCTCACACACCCAAGCGACCTTCCATGGCGGAAGAAAAGAGGAATGATGAGACAAGAGATCCTTTCAAATTGTTACTCGAGGAATGCCTCCCGCAATAGAGGAACACGATGATGGATAATTTCACCCAAATCCTTGTACGATTGTAGGAAACAATGTGTTGGAGAAATTTCTATTTTCGGCACACTAGTTTAGTGGTAGTTAACCCACTAGCTCTATTTTAGACTTTCTATTTTAGATACTCACTATTATGATATTATTCATGCATGCATTATGCTATTATGGAATGTTATGTCCTATATATCAGTGTATTCCACTCATTCATTGTATCATATTGATCATCATCTATGTATGAATCAATGGTTCATTGGAGTAGTGTGAATATATTTTCTCATTCTTCCATATTAAATCTCTCTTCCTTTCTTGATAAGATTTGTTTGTACATTATTTAGCTAGATCTCGTATGAAGGTTTCGATGAAAAATTGACATGGTTTCAAAGTTACAATGCTTGAAGAAAGCCATACAAGCCATAGAATAAGGAAATTAGAGTTTTGATGAGCAAATCTGTGTAACAGACACAATTGGTGTAACATCCCACTCTGGCGCACTGACAAAACTTATTCTTTGAGGACACTTGCTCGCAAGTGATCTGGATTTTTATGATGATGAACCACTTAACCTTGATGATGATGCGTCATGATTGATGACAGGATGTCTTACTATTGCTATATACAGGTGCTATTGACTCAGTTTCATTGAGTGTGCAGGGTTTCGGACCTTGAGGATGCAGAGGCATCGGTGGAACTCCCTTGGATTCCGGATTGAGTCAGGGAGTTGGATATTTGAGTTGATTTCATTTACAGTGATATTGTGTGGTTTTGATGATATGCTATTGATTTCATGATATGTTGT
>JASDQU010817272.1:12911-35950 GCA_032191745.1 Picea mariana | reverse complement strand
AAGGACCCCAAGACCTTAATGCCCGATAAATTCAAAAATTAAAACGACACCCCTAATTAAAATGTCGCCCTGTTCAGATCAAAACCTAAAGTTAAAAACATCTCTCTGTTAAATGTGACAAGCCCTAAGAAAAGATTTTACAAAAATAAACCTAGGGAGTAAGCTAAAAACCCTCCTAGGTGTTAATTAAAGTCTTATAAGGTAAAGGGGATAAAGTAACGAGAAAATTTAATTAAGTGAAACCATGGCCCTTAATTGATAAAGAAGGAATAAAATTTTAAAGTGGGAAAGTATTAAAGGATAGAAATTTTTAAATATATTGAAAGAAATAAAAAATAAAAGAACTGCACTTATCTTTTAGGTTCAAAAACAAAAATAATAATAATAATAACTATAGAGATTAAATAATAAAAATTAAGAGTAAATTAAGAAAGGATTAATGAGTAAATTAAGGAGTGAATTAAGGAATGATTAAGGAATAAATTAATGAGTAAATTAAGGAGTGAATTAAGGAATGATTAAGGAATAAATTAAGGAGAAATTTAAGGAGTGAATTAAGGAATGATTAAGGAATAAATTAAGGAGAAATTTAAGGAGTGATTAAGGAGTAATTTAAGGAGCGATTTTGGGGAAGTGAGAGAATTGAGTCTTTTAATAATTAAAAAGAAATTAATTTTGGAGAACCAGAGGCATGTGTGACACTTGGACGGTGGAGACGGTTAGAGGGTTGTCATTAAGAATTAATTAATTAATAATTTATGATTTAGGTCAGTCTCAAAATTCTATAAAAGGAAGGGAAAGGAAGGAAGAAAGGGGGGTGACGGGAGCGTAACGTTACGCTGTCGAGTTGTGTCTTGACGGGTTGCTTGTGAGGAGTTGGGTATATCTCAGTTGTGATTGGAGTGGTAGCTCAGCCGTTGAGGCTTGCTGAGACGCTATTTTATCTCTGGTTCTTGTGTGGCCCCTTTGCGGCTCGGGGGGCTAAGGGGGAAGAAGAGTACCCCTAGCGTTGGCTGGGAGGTACCGGTGAGCTTTCTACGGTCGGCAAGCGGGACGCAGCATAGAGCGCGGGACGCAGCACGGAGCGCGGGACATCTCCGAAGCGGGCTTGTGGCCAAGGTATGATTTTTATGGGTAAGGTAGAAAGCATTTTATATTCGGCAATTTATTGTTATTGGTGAGAATATGATGAGATTGTTAGCATTATATATTGCAATTTCGTTCAGTAATGATATTGTAGAGTTTGTTTATATTTGATCATGCGTCACTTTAAGTTATGATGTCATGTGTTTTTGCATTGATATGAATTATGTGACGTGGTTAATTCCTTATTTCTTCATGGAACCAAACTAAAAAGAAAAGAAAAAAAAAAAATCCTATTGTACTTCGCTGTTTAGAGACGTAACGAAGGGGCCGTTACAGTTGGATCCTCTCCCTGTTGAAAGGAGAAACCATCGCACACAGACTTATGAATTTTTCAAATTTTCGGTTGGTCGCACCCTAGACTTTGGAAAAGGGTGACTAGGTCACTCTATATACACTAGAAAAGGGTCACCAGGTCGCTCCTAATACACTAGAAAAGGGAGACCAACCAAAATCGATCGCTCTGTCTCTTAAGGGAAGGTGTGACCACCTCTAAAAAACCTTTTTTTGTAGTTATTTCTCCCAAAAAAAATCATCTTTTGGGAAAACAGTTGGAATGAGAAGTAAATCAGCCCATTTTCCAAGTGGGTTTTCAACCATTGGGTGAGATTCCTTATGGTTTTCTCAGAAAGTAAGTTGAAAGATCATCTCCCGAAACTGATACGAATTTTCACTTAAAGTGTCCTTTCTGTTGTGATTTCTAAGTTTTTCACTTGCAGATAGAGAGTAAATTTTTAGGGGTTCTCAGAAATAGTGGGAGAGATGGATAGGACACCTATTATATATTAAAACTTGGTGGTAATCCTCACACCATACAATTGTTTTTATTGGAAGCCCAAGGAAGAATTCCAACTTAGAAGGAAAGGACTGTACAACTTGACGATGGGGACATAAACAGAACCTCCATCAACAATTGAGAAGATAAGATGGGAAAACCAAAAGGATGAATCCACATGAATTCTTCTTGAATTTATTTCAACTAATATATGGTTTCATGTTGCCTCATGCAAGACTCCAAACGATATCTGGACCACCTTGGAAAGTTTGTTTGGAAAGCAGGATCGGATGAGAGGTCATATGCTTGAGGTAGAGTTGAATACTTTGGATCCTAAATTTTTGATAATATACAATATTTCCTTACTAAGTTCAAATCTTTGATATTGAGCTTAGAATCTTGTGCTATTGATAAATCTAAACAAATGGACCAACTTATCCTAATAATCTTGGCCAAGCTAGGACTAGAATATGTTGTCTATGTTTCCACTTTCCATTCAGACAGGTATCGCATGGGAACAAATTGGAAGATTCCTACCATGGATCAATTAGTTTATTCTCTCACACATGCGCAGAAAAAACTCATTTAGATGTTCCCAATCAAGGATCCTAACACACATTCACTCACCATGCATGATGTAAAAGGATCAACCAAACATAAATGAGAGGGGAAATGACAACATCCAGAGCCAAAGAAGGAGGGATATTCTAAATCCTTCAAGGATTCTTCAGTTTGAAGTTCCAAAGAGAAGAATAAGAAGAAGGGAAATTAGTTCACTTACTGCAATAAACCAAATCATGATGAATCCACATGCATGAAGAAACATATCGATCTTATGTCTCATGTACTACAACGAAAAAACATTGAAAACTTCATTCCATAAGGAGCCAAGAAGAAGAAGTAAGAATATGTTTCATCTAAGAAAGGTAATCATCATGGTCTTGTTGAAATTAATTCCTCATCTGATTCATGGATTCTTGATTAAAGTGCATCACATCATATGGCAACGAAAGAGGAATTTTTCTCTTCTTTGATTCCATACTCAAGAGCCCCTATTCTCATGGGGGATGATACTCTAGTAGCAGTAGCAGGAGAGGGAAGAGTGGAAATCCAAAATGGTAGTTTTGAGAATGTTTTACACGTTCCAAAGCTTTCTATGTATCTACTCTCAGTTTATCAAATAACTCAGAAAGGTAAAAATCTTGAATTTACATTAAATTCAATTTGTGTACTTGACATGCATGAAAATTCCATTATTGCAATTGGTGAGGTGGATCACAAGTGAAGGTTGTATAAATTCACCAAGTTTGATGAGGATGACTCCTCTTTTCTAACTACACATAAGGAGAGTACTCTGTATACACCTCCAGTCCAACATGCAGATACTCTTGTGCTTCCATCAGTTTCAGATATCAGAGATGATTCAATACACTGAGATTATGTACATGGAAATTAGTAGGTAGTATAACCAAATAAGAAGTCAGCGTTGAAGCTTCATCATATTACCAAGAGGGAACAATCCACACTTCAGAAAACATGTGTCCTTGTAGTGAATCCATTGGATTCGAGTAGGAATCGATCTCTACATGAGGATCCTTCTCATGTACTTTCAGCTTCTGAAGCTATGATTCCCATGCATTGTTATATGATTCAATATTCAGATCCACAGACCTACAATAAGGCTATGGGAAATACATTATGCGAAGAAAACATGCAGAAGGAGTATGACTCGTTCCTAAAGAATCATACTTGGCATCTAGTTCCACTTCCACCAGAAATGAATATTTCCAGGTGCAGATGGGTCCACAAGATCAAGAGGTACAAGGCCTGATAAGTTTCCAAAGGACTTCATCAGATCCATAAATATTTCTACATATTCATGAAGAATTTTAGTGAGAAGAAGTTTCAAACTTTACGGGATCGTCTTGGAGTGAAGAACACAATTTCCTTTTCTTCTTTTGATGCATTGTCTTTTGAGGGGGGTTTTATTCCCACGTGGTTTTCCCTCTTTCCTCATTTTTATTTAGTGCTCATTAGTTGCATTGTACATGAGTACCTTACATGGTTGAGTTTTCAAGACTCATTTTTACTTCATAGTGATGTTCAGGGGGGGTGTTGGAGAAATTTCTATTTTCGGCACACTAGTTCAGTGGGAGTTAACTGACTAGTTTTATTTTAGACTTTCTATTTTATATCAACACTATTATGCTATTATGCATGCATGGATTTTGATATTATGGAATGTTGTGTCCTATATATGTTTGTATTCCACTAATTCATTGTATCATATTGATCATATTGAGATGTATCAATCATCATCTCATTGGAGTAGTGTGAATATATTTTCTCATTCTTTCATATTGAATCTCTCTTCCTTTCTTGATAATCTTTGTTTGTAATTTCTTTAGCTAGATCTCTTATGTAGGTTTTGATGAAACATTGACACAACAGAGGCACCTTCAAATAGGAATCACTCTGGAGGTGTGACGCCCTTCAAGGTGCATGTTAACTTTGATATTCTTTTATTTAAAGGCCAGATAGAAAACAACTCTTTGGAAAAATGGTTAAATCTGCTAGAGGGTTATTTCTCTCTCCACAAATTTTCCAATAGTGAAAATATCACCTTCGTGCTCCTTAAGGCCCTTCCCTGTGTGAGAGATTGGTGGGAAACTTATTGTGAGATACAAGTTGAGGATGAGTCTATAATTTTTGGGCTAGGCCCCACTTGGGTGGATTTTGTTGATTCCCTCAAGGAACAATATTACCCTTGTTATAGCAATATTTTCCCCACCCTATGAAAACTTGCACAAAAGGCCTTTTTCCATATCTCTATGAAGATTTGAAGTCCCTTTTTGCAAATTCTAGAGCTAAAAACATTATTTTTCCACATATACACACCCTACCTATAATATAACATGCATATACGCAGGTTGCACCACTATAGCTCATGTACATCGGCATTTGAGCCCAAAATTAAAAATTGGTGTTGGGTTTCCATGTCATGTGACAAGATCCATGATCCTTGACCTTCCATATACTAGAAACGTTCTGAATCGACCCTTCAGTTCCACTTGAAGGCTACAAATGAGCCAAATTTGAGCTATGGAAAAAGGGAGAAAAATTAAACTTTGAGACCAAAGTTACTTTGGAGAAATTAGTCACTTCATATTGAGTCTACATCCCTTTCTCATTTTAAGTCTCAACACATTGTTCAGCCCCCAAGCTCTTCCCTACATGATTGACAACCTCATTGTCTCTCTTATATGAGATTTCCTTTGGTGGAGGATTGAAGTGGTGGAGGCCTAGCTGGAAGGGACTTAGATTCTCGGTTTTGAACCATTCCAACATGGAATTTTATAATTCATTCACTTCTATTGATTGCATTTTAATAGAAATACTCTTTTTGCATCTAATTAATATCTTGCAAATATTTGAATTGTTATTCCATGGGCATATTTTTTATGAATGTTGATGGATTATGATATTGAATGTGATAACATTATATATTATCACCATATGCTTGTGTTTATTGGTTGTTGAGGACAAGTTGCAAGTGTATTGCTTTGAGTCAAGTGCTCAACGATGGACTTCAACGAACGTTTAGACGAGGTAGGCCTTTTATCTTATCCTTATAGCATATTTTCTTATATAGAATACTTGAGATTAGAGTTGATTTCTGCAATCATTTCCATCTGTTGTGGTTTACCCCTAGCCACAGAGAGATTTTCCTCATAACATAATTAGCGACCATAATGGAGATAAAATATTTTTCTTCGGGGTTTGGAGTGTTTTTTTCCTTAGATTGCTCTCGTTTATATTGAGTTTCTTGTCGTATGACTGCTTGACAGCCTCTGTTCATTCTGAGTCTGAGTTTCTTACCCTTCTCCTTAGCCTAGATGTTTTTTGACACATATACGTAGGTTTCTACCTGACAGTCACGTACATACACATGTTGTCCTTTTGCAAGAGGCATATATATGTGCTTTTCCCTTGAACAGTCGCGTACATCACCCTTTATTGCTTGGTTGTTGGGTTTGATGGTTTTTGGTTAGGTTTTGATGATTGTTGAGTCTTCTTGGGTCTCTATTATGACGGTTAAGTGTTTTTGGAATGACATGAAACATTTATTTGGTTGATTTTTGGGTGGTGCCTTTATCATCATCCTTTTCATTTGATTGTCCTTGCATCTTGGGATGGGTGTTTTGCTTCTAGATATCCTACTTGGTTTGTGTCTGTTTACATATAGTAGAATCTTTATATCAAGTTGTTGTTCAGTCCCTCATTTTCATTCTCTTGTATTGAATATACAAAAATATTAGGCATTTTACATTGTTGGCATTTTGATCTTTAGAGTCCTTATCATTGATCTTAGTACATGTAAAGAAATATTGTATTTTATTTAGAATTGCATAACTGAATTGAGAATTTCATTTTGAAACGCAAATCATTTATTGGGAATTGCAGTTAGGACTTTGCATTGTATTCATATTCATTTATTTACTTGTTGAGTCATAATATCACTAGTTTCACGACTGTACCTTTTTGAGTAAGCAAGGCCACTAAAAGTAACACTATAATTTAAAACTGATTAGTAACAATTTTATTTTTCTAGGGTGCACAAACTAGCTTAGGATTTAGAGCCTTAGATTAGAATTTTGTGACTAAACTTCTCCAAGGCTATTAAATCAACATATGTGTCTAAATAAGGGAGTGGAGAAATCCATTGTATAATTGGTAATATAAGGAGGCTCCGCTTACACTGGAGTTAAGCACAAGGTTGCGTGAGGTTAGTTGAAGGGATATCCCCCCGATACCTTCTAGGAATCATATATATTTCTGGGGATCTATTCGTATATGGGGATCTTGTTAGTAACCTTACCTTGGTGAGAAGCGGTGCTTTCAAGGTTTCGGGATTTGTTACCCTTCCCATAC
The DNA here is from genome assembly GCA_032191745.1 of Picea mariana. Taxonomy (NCBI): domain Eukaryota; kingdom Viridiplantae; phylum Streptophyta; class Pinopsida; order Pinales; family Pinaceae; genus Picea; species Picea mariana. Next base: position 29,100 of record JASDQU010817272.1, on the reverse strand, counting down.
AGTGGACCCAACTTACGACTGTTCGCCTGCACATTGGTTATACCATGGTTTCTTAGTTGCTTGACATAGGTACCACATAGGTTAGTTGTAGGGGTTATTCTGTAGGTACCCTAAGTCAAATAAGGGTTGGACAACACACAACCTTTATGGAGGATTACCTCTCCAGGGGGATATGACCGACTAGTTGTTAATCCCACGAGGGCCCTTCTGATTGATTATTATACCTCTAATCTTTAGCAGATGGGTCTCGGTCCCCTCCTGGAAGAGGCATATCTACTTTAGAGAGGGAGGCCCCTTTCAGCCACTTTATCCTATTTATGTGCATATTGGTCATTTGATTATTTTTGGTGTTCTCTTTGATTACTAGTTGGCCTTAGGAATTTTTTTTTATATCACCAGTATTGATTCATCATGGAACCAAACCATCTTCCCTGTAGGTCTCGCTGCTTGTTACAATTACCACTTCATTTTGAGTTTTTTCCTTCTAAAAGGCGTAGAGTTATCAAACTTGCTACACATGACTCCACTTATCATACTTGTGATTGTACAAGGATGAGTAGTGAAGAGATTCAACAAGATATTGAGATTCCTTCGACTCCCATACCTACTATAGTTAACGATATCCCATCAACACCTTCAACCACAATGGTTGTAGTGTTGTAGGTTCCTATCATCACCTCTGCCCATCCTATAGTGAATACTCAAACTATATCCACAAACCCTTTTGGGTCTCTTTGTCACTCACCAGACTATAATGTTCAGTCCATCCCTATGGCCTCTAGTCCTTTTTCTTATGGTATGATGAATTTCACATCACAGTTTTCAACCTCCATCCTAACGATTGGTACGAATACTAGCATTGAATTTGGGGGCATAGATCCTCCACACACTCCATTCTCGTTTGGTGGTACTCATGTCCCGCAAATGACTCCTATCGTTGGAGGCATTACTCCTCTTAACCTTGGGTCTAATCCTGTTGCTTCTGAATGGAGTAACCAACATGGTGAACAAACTACTCCTCACGTTCTGTCCTTTACACCTGCCTCCTCTATACTGATTCCAACCAACAAGTTTGGCATGAAAAATCCACCTTTATCCTCCATATTCACACCCGGAGGAGGTAAGTTTCATACCTTGGGAAACCCCCAACCTGGAGCCACTCTGTCTGGGGACAGGTTTTACAATCCTCATCAGAACATTCCTACTAGAACAGTGCCTAACTAACCCCCCATGAATGAATCCAGAGGATAGTATTATAATCTTATACAAGGCCATGGTGCTTAATAGAACCTTGGATGGGTTGTGATTCCCCAACGACAATATTTCCAGGGATATTGGAGGTCAAATGACGCAACCCCATCTCCCTTTTATGGCCACGCTCAATTTTCCAAATGTGACTAATTTAATGAACAACGATGTGTGTCATGATCCATCATGGCCCTCCATCCACACTAAGATTCCTTTGGATATTCCAAAATTCGAGGGTAGAACTGGTGAGGATCCTCGTGATCACGTTACTACCTTTCACCTTTGCTGCTCTTTGAATTCCATTAACGACGATTCTATTCGGTTAATATTTTTTCAATGCACCCTCATGGGGGTTGCTGTGAAATGGTATATCGAGCTACCTAGGGGGCATACATAACTTTTAATTAGTTGGTTTTAGTCTTCCTCAACCACTTCCAATTGTCAGTTCATTACAACACTGACATATAACTTATGTCGACCTTTCGTCAGGACAAAGCCACTCATATCTCGGATCACATACAGGAGTGGCATAGGCAGAAGAGGTTGATCAAGGCCTACATACCCCTGGAATTCCTACTAGAGTGGTTCCTTAAATATCTCCTGCCTTATATTTCAATGGATGTTTCTACATCTGGGGTCACTTCTGAGGAAGAAGAGATTTTTAAATCCCAACACTTAGATCTTACATATGCTCAGTCTGGGATGTTATATGAGGTTCCCTTGACTGAATGGGTATCCAATGTCGTTCCTATGAATAAAAAGAAAGGAACCATCTGTGTGTACATGGAGTTTTGTGACCTAAACAAAGTATGTATTAAAGACAACTTCCTGACACCCTTCATCGATCAGATTCTCGACGAGTGTGCAGGAAGTGAAATATTTTCTTTCATGGACCAATTTTCAAGGTATAACCAAATTCAAATTAAACCTGAGGACCAACATAAGATGACATTTATTTTCCCTTGGGGTACTTTCACATACTGGAATATGGATTTCGGCCTTAAAAATGCCGGAGCAACCTTCCAACGTGCTATGACCTTCGCATTTCACTATATCAAGAATATAGTTGAAGCCTATCTTAACGATCTTGCTGCTCACTCTCGTAAGAGAGTGGATCACCCTAAGCACCTTTGGCTAGTCTTTGGAAGGTGTCTCCATTATCGCATCCGATTGAACCCTCAGAATCCATATTTTCTGTAAGGTCAGGTTGACTTCTAGGATCTTTAGTCTCTGAGACTGGGATCATGGTAGATCCATTAAAGGTTGAGACAATACCTCGGTTGCCTCCCCCATGCACTATTCACCAAATTCAAGGTTTATAGGGGAAAGATAACTTTTAACGTCGGTTTATAGTGAACTATGGCAATATTACTAAGGATTTCATGCGTCTCTTGAATAAGGACACTCCTTTTATCTGGGATGAGAAAGCCCTGGAATACTTTGATGCTTTGAAGAAATCCTTAGTATCGATGCCTCTGTTGAATTCTCCAGACTACAGTATAGATTACTTTATTTATGTCATCGCGTCTGAAGAGACGATTGGTACAGTGTTGGTTCAAGAGGATGATGAGCTCCATGAGCACGTCATTTACTATCTTAGTCAATACTTAGTTGGCCCTGAACTCAAATATTCTCATGTTGAAAACCTATATTTGGTTATCGTTCATGCAGTCCAACGGTTACGACATTATATATTTATTTGAAAAAATAACATGGTTTCCAATATCAATCCATTTCAATATCTCCTTACTAGGTGTATCATAGGGGGAAAGTACAATAAATGGATTGTCATCCTACAAGAGTTTGATCTCGATTTCACTTCAACGAAATCCAAAATATCACTAGTTTTTGCAAAGTTAATATCTGACTTCGGTCGATTAGACGAGGATGTTATTCATGTTGATTCATTCGTGGATGAACACATTCTCCTTGTCTCATCGTCAGACCCCTGGTATGGAGACATTGTTCTCTATCTTCAAACTTTGAAGTTCCCTCAACATCTATCATGAGATGATTGACGACGTATATGATACCAAGATAAGAACTACCTTATCATCGATGAAACTCTGTATTGTCGAGGAGTAGACAATATCCTACATAATTGTTTAACTCATGAAGACGTTGAATCTGTTTTAAATGACTACCATAGTGGGGCTTGTGCTGGTCATTTATCTGGGATTGTGACAAACCATAAAAATTTTCGAGCCGGTTATTTTTGGCCATCTATGTTTAAATGTTTTGTTGAAGAGGTTAAGAATTGTCACCTTTGCCAGGTGTTCACTCAGAAAATGTACTTGCATCCATCCCCTCTCCATCCAATCAATATTGTTTGTCCCTTCACCAAGTGGGGGTGGACTTTGTGGATTGCAACTCAACTTCGGCTAGGGGGAATCATCACATTATCATGGTTGTAGACTACTTTACTAAGTGGGTCAAGGCCATGCCAATAGTTAAATCTGATGGGAATACTGTCGCATGATTGTATTCAATCAAATTATATCTAGGTTTAGAATCCCGAGTGAGATTGTCACTGTTCATGGCAGTCACTTTCATAATAAAATGATGGAATAAATAACATCTAAATTGGGGTTTAAGCATCATCATTCTTCCCCTTACTACCCCCAGGCAAATGGAAAAGTAGAGTCCATTAACAAGTCTCTCAAAACCATTTTGCATAAAACTGTCAGCCGGAGCAAATCTAACTGGCATATCATGCTTTATCTATCACTTTGGGCATATCGAACCTCAGTCAAAACTTCCATTGTTTTTTATCCTTTCTAGTTAGTACAAGGTGTGGAGTCGATCTTACCTATTGGATGCTAGATCCCTTCTCTTAGATTGGAATTTTCTCTCATACCTGACACTTTCATTCTCGAACAATGCCTCATGCACCTAGAGAGTCTAGATGAGCAATGTCGAGATGCCTCTACGGCTATTGAAGAGAATAAAAGATGTATCAAGGTCCAATACGATAAGTGTGTTTTTCCTAGGTTGTACACTGATGGTGACTTGGTCCTTCTATATTTTCAAGCCAATGAACCACTGGGGGTACGCAAGTTCAACCCCATGTGGCACGGTCACTATATCGTGCGACGTTTCTTAGAAAAAGGAGCCTATGAATTAGAATATTATGAAGGGAACATGTTGGTTGAGCCAAGGAATGGGATCTATTTGAAAAGATATTATGCTTGAACCCCAATATTGGGCGTAACTTTTTGTATACTAACGTAATTTAGTGTATATATCTTTTCCCTTTATTTTTATCTTCAGATTGCTTATCAAGTTTTCCCTTGGTTGGCAGATGTCAATGCAGTCTTTGATCTACTTAGGATTCACGGACAGGGCCAATCATCATAGACAAAACTTGGCTTCCACTACTTGGGTTTCTTACTCACTTGAGGGTCTAATGGTGTCTTTAGGTGGCATATGACTAAGGCCATCCATGAATAATGTGGCCGAATATAGCTTCATTATAGAACTTTTGCGCAATGCCATTTCACATGGTATTCTCTCTTTAGAGGTTCGCCTGGACTCCCAGTTAATAGTATGTTAGTTGAATGGAAGTTACCATGTGTGTGACCCTACTTTACTCCAACGATTCCTACGGGTACGACTTTTGGAATGACAACTTGATTTTATTACTTATCATCACATACCAAGGAGTTCTAATTATGTATCCAATGCATATGATAAATTTTTTTTAGATTGGCATTTGTCACATAACTAAAGAAAAGAAAATATTTTCATCAATGTACACATTGTAACATAAGTAAAGTCGAAAAACCATGTTTTTATATATATTTCAAAAGATATATGATGTTTATAGTACAAAATTAGGGCTAACACCCTCAACATACATATACAGTTGATCATACAATAGTCATGTCGTCTATGCCTGTGGTGTCAAATGAGTGTCATGATAGCTAACTATGGAGTTTTCAAGATGCTGAAAGAGTCATACCCAAGAATGGGGCACACCCACCAACCTCCGTTGCATAGCCTCCGACAGATCCTCCACCTGAACCATAGGAATCCTATGTGTCAAACGAGACAAGTTTCCCTGCACATTTTGAAGGACTCTCTCTACGTCCCCTCATGTTGCCTCATATCCCCGGTGCCTCCGATGATGTCATGAAAATCCGTCTGACCATTGTGGACCTACGTCTGTATCACATACATGTTTAATTAGTACTTAACAAAATTAAAAAATATTTTTGTCTCCTTATACAAAAATACAAAAAAATGAAATATTTAAAAAAATTTGACATACCTATGTCTCTATAGGCAGACCCTAGTGGTAATGGAATGTCAGGATATCCTTTGAATTTGATCCATTTGTAAGGGTAGTCATCCAGAGCTATCACCTACCATCTCCACCAGAAGAAGAATTCATCATTGTAGGGTGTTGGCACCCTACCCCCCTGCCGCCTCATCACCTTGATCCACTGGGCCATGGCTGGATCGCGAGGTCCACGTGGAATAATCCCGACACTAGGTCCCAAGCCTGGAACCCACTCAAATAAAAATATACAAAGGATAGAAGCGAACCCGAAGTTCCTTTTACTACCTTGTTTGCATTCTTTCAACTAGCTCTTCATGTTATCCAGCAATGAGGTGCACCAGTCGTACACCGTGGGTCTCAAGCACTCCACTCAGTAGAACATAAGTGGCCTCGATGCCTAGTGAAAAGAGGCCAATCCTGTGATCCATGTCAAAATGAGGACAACAATCTTCAGGCTTAGATTGTTTATTGCTTGAATGGGAAGTTGGCTCTCGGCCTTCTCGGTCCCTACAATGCAATGAGGATCTATGTATTCCTCTATTTTCATGCCACTCCTAGATCCCCGAGCTTTGAGGTTGACCACCTCACCCCTACGTGACAATCTTGTCAAGAAATAAATTCCCTCGACTTCAATCCTTAATGGTTGTCCATCAACGTTCAAGCTCTCACTATCTGGATCCTAGTAATCCATGAGAAACTGTAGAAATATCAATTGGGTCCTCATGCCTTTGAGAGCCCAAAACTTGTATAGCCCACAATGTTTTAAGGCCATTTGGGCCTGTGGATCTCTCTCCACTGCAACATCTACCTCCTCATGTTCTCTTTCTCTCCACTCTAGCACCATCCTGCAAGAGACAAACCCTTTTTTGAGTTAGAAACCTCTAAAAAACGTTTTTCAAGGAAATATATGCGAGTTGTAGTGCACAGATTCGCGTATAGGGTTGATTATACGTTGTCTTTTTTTTGAAAAATCATGTATAAGCATGTGTATACCCAACCTGATGTACTATAGCCCGCATACACCTAAGTTTTCAATTTGCACCCTAAATAACATAAAAAAATGGAACCTAATTACAAAATGTAATCCACTAAAAAGGAGGAGAGAAAGATGAGTTACCTGGTCCAGACGGTCGTCGATTTCATCGCTAGTAGCTCCTGCAATCACTAGTTGAAGTTTGGAGGCAATTTGGTCCAAAATCCACTATTTGGTTAAAAAATACAAATGGTATAGTAAATTTGGATTTTTTTACTATTTATAGAAAAAATTTACCCACTTTGCATAGTTTCGGACAATATTTTGGCCTAACGGACTAATACGACAGTGGATGGAGTTAGGTTTTTTTGTTTTATCCAAGGATTCTTGTGGTTTTCATCCCCAGGTCCCCCGTTCATAACTTTGGACATGTATTTTCGTTACCCAACATATAGGATAGGTATCCAATTTGTCATGAACATTTGCATCATCCTATGACTGTCACTCATATGCCTTAGGTACAAACCCATTTTGTAGCGACATAGAACCTTCTATCTGCAACTAGAAATGTCATTATAAAATGGTAGAGACTTACCAAACATGGGTACCCTAGTTAGATCCCTTGCTTCATTCCGTGCCCATGCTAATATTTTTTCTGTAGGACCGAGAATCCCTTATATCGAACACTTGACATTATGTTGAATCTCATTTCTTACTCATAAAGATGCTGACCTATACCTAGAGGACTCCCAAGCGAGTTTGATTTAAGCTCTTTTCTGACTCATTTTCAAAAAGAGAAAATATTGTCGAGTGAACTTGTCTCTTTCACACTCATAAATTGGATTTGAAAGGACATGTATTTGGTAAAATTTTAACCCTTTTTAAAACCATGTAGACTAAGATTACGAAAAAGGACATTTTTTGGCATTAAGTTGTAATTGCATCTTATGCCCTTCCTTGCAGTATTGATCCTATTTTCGGTTCTCTCTTTTGCATTATAAGTCATTCATTTCAGCAGTTTGCATCCTCAACTAAGAGGAACCTTGTTTATATCCTTTGCATCTTGACACCCTATACCTAGAAGGAAAAATTTTCCCCAAGTGTCCATCTCTCGCATGCACCTCCATGCATTGAGCATAGGTGTGTTCCACTGCTAGAACTAGTTTTGCTTACTTGCGACACTCGTTTCCTCCTCTATATCATATCATTCATTTTACTATGAAAAAACAAAAAAAAGATGGGCGAGAAGGGAATATTATCTTATATTGGCAACAGTCATGTCACCTTTGAACAGAGCACACAATTTTTGAGTGCACTTGTCATCAAAATTTTGGGTTTAGCATGAACTTAGGAAGCAAGGCTTGTTACAAAGAGTTTACTCCCCCGACTGGTTACTTTTCCAGTCCCTATGGAGGGATTGATTGATGCCTTCTGCATCTTAAAGTTTAATCATTGATTCTATGCTGCCAAAGTCCTCCATATGTCTCATGATCTTGTTCAAAGGATGTCTATCAACCTGTGTTGACCATTCTTCAGAACTCTTGACTTTGGATTTCGACCATACCCTCAATGTGTCTCAGAATCATATGAAGTTGTAGTTATGGATGAGGGAAAATGGTTAAGTATGGAATTGCAAAAAGGAAAATGGAGAGTGCAATATGGTTAATGTGGGATTTTAGGATGTGGGAGAAAAGACATGGGAAATGAAAATGTGAAAGGGGATGACTCTCGCATCCGCAATGAAAAAACATAATTATTATGAGAAGAGGACGTTATGAAGGTCAAAAAAAGTGAATGAGTCATTTTTTAGAATCATGGACTGTGGGTTATGGGATAAGAGATTGAGAAAAAAAAGCTAAGTCGAAAATACGGGTGTCCCGCATCTGCATTCAAAGAAACAACTAATTATGACAAGGGTAAAGGGTGCAATTTGGAGGACTTATAGATAGAAGTGTCATTCCAAGTGTTTTTTGAATACTTGGGCATGGGACATGGGGCTTCTTCGGAGAGGAATGGGTTTGTCTTCCACAATAGGACTGTCACAACAAAAAAAATGAATAAGTGTTGGTATTGTAAGATAATAAAAATTAACTAAGTAAAATTACACAGCCTTGTGGGATTGCATACCCAAGGATTTTTTATGGTAGACTAGTTCACAACTTGCATTTGAAAGAGAAAAATGACTAAGTAAATAAAATAGAAGGAGAAAAGAAAGACAAGGGAAAAATACTAAGGATATATATGTATGTACTAATGTTGATAAAAAATTGTAGATTATCATTCAACTCCAACTATGGGACAATGACATCATATGGGTTTCTGAGAATCCAAAATCTTCTTCCATTGGGTAAATGAAGTTGAAAAAGAAAAGAAAAAGGAAAAAGCCAAAGAAATATGGACTGTTAGAGAGTATAAAAAGGAGTACGAAAAAGACTATGTACATCTTTTTCTTGGGGAATTGAATAGAATACATGATTAAGATATTTCCCATTTACATGAAACAACTTTATGATTCCTTTCATATCCTTCAATAAGTATGAATTGTAACCAATTAATTTCTCAATCTGATATGGACCAATATAGAGAGATTCAAACTTCATGTGAAATGATGGTTTATGTTTTTCTTTGTTCCACAATAGAACTGATTGATCCTTCAAAAAATATTTTGAGGTAGTGTTCCTGTCAAAGTATATTTTGACCACTTGTTGTCTTTTTCTCAATGGAAATATTACTTTTTCTCTTTCTTCTTCAAGTCGCAGAAGTTCATGATATTTTTTTTGGCATTGGATATTGTTCTTCTACATATTCAACACTTATACTAAAATCCAAGTAATTCATCTCCAAATGTAATGGTAATCTTACTTCTCTTCCATACATGAGTGTATATGGGGAATGTCTAGTACTATCCTTTGGAGTAATATGACTTTCCCAAAGTGCATCTATCAATTTCTTATGCCAGTTTTTATTGTTGGATTCAATTGTATTTTTGAGAATTTGAATTAATGTTTTGTTTATTGAATTTTCCAAACTATTTCCTCATGGTTTATGGTTAGATTATTTCCCCATGATGATTCCATATTCTCCAAAATAATTTTTAAATTTTGACCCAATGAAGATCAAGCTGCATTATGTTATGAACGTTTTTGGTACACTAAATATTAACAGTATATTTTCATTTAGATAATGGATAAAGTTCTCTAAGTATGAATTTATTAAAGAAACAACTTCTTCCCACTTACTCATCAATTGCAGTAATAATATAAGAATATCATTTACTCAAATTTGGATTTATTGTACCAATCACATCTAGGTCCCATTGGGAAAATGGTTTCCCTATTGTTATAGAATGTAATGGTTTCTTCATTTTCCCCAAATTTTTTTTACATGGAATATATATTTTGAATCAATTCATAAGAATCTATGAATAGATTCATCCAATAATAACTAGTGACATGTTTATCTCGATGAATTTTAACCCCATAAACAACACAATTGAGAAATTGAACTATATATGAGATTAAATATCATCATTGATAGCACCATCACTCTTTTTGTGTATAGGTAGACAATTGTTCTTATTCTCGTCAACACCTATCCCACTTGTCATGCTAGGTTCAATACTTTGTAGCACATATATGTGACATGGTTAACTTGACTAGAAGATATATAGGTCTATGGGTATTGCCTAGACTCTATCACCTTGATTATGTCTTTGGATAGTTTTTTTTTATTTTGACAAGGTGATTTATGTTTCATGCACAAAAACAAATGTTTTTTGATTCCTCCTCGTGTGGTGCTACTTTGTCTTGGTTGATGCCTATTATAATTAGAGGATGCATCTTCATTTAAAGTTTACTTGTAACTACACCTTAAGTTATATCATGTTAAATACACAATCGATTTCAATGCAATCAAGTTGTTCCAACAATAAGAACACATTCAATTGTGGCTTTAAAGAATATCAACAATAATTTAACACTTAGATAAGTATTTATAAATAATTAGAAAAACAAGGCATTTCAAGGGAAATTAACATTGATACAATAAAGAAACCACAATGTAGATCTATGGGAACTCCCAGGCTAGATTCCTTCATCTTTGTTAAAATGAAAAATTGTACAAATATACATCAAGGAAACACCACCAACTTCCTAAAATTCCTTTAAAAAAACACAAATATCCAAGGAACAATTTCCTATAGCCAATACTAGTGAATCCAAACTGTAAAGAATCCACTCCTTCACCTCCCAAAGTCTCTTCAACAATTGAATTAGACAAAATAAAAGTGGTTCACTATGACAACCCTAGACTTAGTACAATTATAGAACTCATTTTCCACACTTTAATATCCACTTGATGATTTACTTTGCAAAATGGAGGTGTCCTACATACATAATGGAAATCCCTTGTGTTTCCCTTATTCCAAGGTTCCTTGCAATCCACTCCATGTCCAAAGAAGACCCAACATGAAATACGCCTACTAATATATGGAATAATCATCCTTTTGGATATTCACATCCAAAATTTGCATCCAAGGTGTTCAAATATCTCATAAAGGAAACTCTAGGATAGTTCAACACTCCATCTAATGTTTGGCAAAACATCTCCTAGATTTGAAAATTGTTGGTTCAACCTTTTTTTCTTGTCGTAGATCCAATCAAGAAAGGGTGCCTATTTCAATCCATGGGTAAAGGATTTACTTCCTCTCCCACTAAACTAACACCCAACTAACACATTTGTATGTGCTCTAAATTTTTGTTTCTCAAAATCCTATATCTTAAGTTCATACTGCCACAATGTTTATGTCCTTTCGGAACCATTATAATATCTAGGTCTATCTTTCTAGTCAACAAGGTTAACTTTCCTCTTAATCTTGTTGAAGTGAGTGATATTGTCTGCTAGTACCTTTTCCACTTCCAATTTTGGTTTATTTGTGATCAACATAGGGGATATACATGGGCCACTTATGTAGGAATTTCATTGCATGTGCTATACATTCTAGGGTGTGTAGGGTCTGAAGAGAAAAGATGCATTAAGAATTATATATCTATGATATATTGATTGTTTCCAACAATAGTACTCATCCTTTGTTTCATAGTGCTAACTAAGAGGGATAGATTTTACCCTTAGCTATACTACCTAGTACACAAGTGTGATATCCTTGAGTGTTATGCTTGGTTTAGTATAACATTAAAAAAATGATTATTTTACATAAGTATGGTTTCAAGTGGGCTTAGGGGGGGGCCTATATACCCTAGGGTATATAGAATCTGTCTAGTGGAGTACTATTTACTAAGTACCAATATAGGTGTACAACACCTCCTAGCCACATGACCTCTCTTGTATTCCCTATTTGTATGATTTCTAATTCTAATATTTCCCACTAAAAAATATATCACCATGTTTAAAGATGTTAGAACATATATATATATATATATATATATATATATATATATATATATATAATAGCCCTAAAAAATTAGGTGTGTGTTGGAATAAGAAGGAGATCCAATACCACTTATAGTGTACTTATGAGTATAAAAAATGACTTATGAGCACTATCAAAAGAAGTATAAACATCAAAAAGTAAAATAAAAAGAACAAGAGTCTAGAAACTACACTTGCATGGATAATACAGAAGAAAGAAATGTTCATGGGCCTCTTTAAGAGGCCAACCTCCAATTGATTAGAGATATAATACAATGAGAATACTTCAAAAGACATCACATAGTTTCCTACCATTATACATAGTTTCTCAATAGATAAATACTAACTACTTGTGTTCCCTCCATTAATGAGTACCAATCACCTACTAGCCCTCATTTAGTGAAGATGACCATTCTATATTGAGTAACCATAGATAAATTATAAAATGCTCCTTCTTCAAAGAATATATGCTCATACATTAATAATTAACTAACTCCTATGTACCGATACGTAAGGATTTTAAGGTAGGGATCTAATAATAATAGCACGACCAATCAATAAATGATAGTATCAATAGGAATTAATTTCCATACATTGATTCATGAAATCTAGCATGGTCTCTTGTCCTACTTCTGATCATCTAATTATTTTCTAACAACATTAAATGTAACTATCAAACTATTAATTATGATGTCAATATATGAATTGATTATAATGCTTATGTTATATGGGGTGGATATCTTAAACTTATGGTTGTTGGTGACTAATAGTGATATGTGTGTGTGTGTTTTTACATGTTGACCAATTGTGATTGAATATGCATTGTATATAGTGAAATTTCTAGTCTTCAAAGCTCAACACAACTTAATATTGATATGTAGATTAATTAATACATGTTTACATATCAAATTACATGAGGATATCTTCTAACTTAATACATCATGCATGTTAGAGATATCAAATTTTATTATGACTCCAAATGTGAATATATTGTGCTTGTATATACCATAAATCCTAGAGATATAATGTTTAACGGTTGTGGAGGTCAATGTAGATCTATGTTGTCGAAGCATTGATTGATCCATATATTTATCACTACAATTCATTTCATAGATGGATAATAGGATGGAATGCAACCAAAGGGTACAATTAGGATGCATATTTAAAATTTATGGTTGTGAAGCTCAACTGTGATCAAGATTGATCCATATGTTCATTATATGTGTGTCTATGTTGTGTTGATATGTGGATTAGTTATGAGAAAAATGGTACAAAAGTCAAAGATATCAAATTTATGGTATTTGGATCTCAACGAAGTTTGATTTTTTTTGGTATGATTAATACGATTTAATTCACGTATTCAATTACCTTAGAATATATGTTAACTGATATATGGAATCTATATTCACATACTAATATCTCACACTCATTAAAAAATTCCTTTTCTAATCATAAGGATATGCATCCACCTCATATAATCTTATAAGAAATGTCATCCATGGCCTTTGGTGTTCACATTTTTCATGTTGACTTAATTTAGGAACTTGAAGTCTACGAATTATGCAATGGTGGAGGATGTAGTTCATGGAAACGTCATGGTGGATGCTTGAAAAATTCATGGTGGATGCTTGAAAAATACTTCTTTGATGGTGTCTATGGCTTATGATGAGAGTGTTTATTTCATGTTATTAAGGATTCATGTAGATAATGTATTCATTTAGTTAGAATCCACGAATGACATAGTTTCATGTATTGAATGGGCTTGGGTATAGTTCATGAATGTTGAAGTCAATTGGGATAAATGGCATAGTGAGAATATTGAATTTGATATTGAGTTTAATGCTAATATGGGGGTCGCGTACGTGAACATGGGAATCTCTATAGAGAGGGCCCATTGATGATGTATCTACAATGAATATTGAGATGAAAATACCCAATAATGGATATATTAATATTTTTTTATAGGAATATTCAATAGAATGATTATGGATTGAGCAATGTTTGATCCTAGGAGGGTTCCAATGTATTTGGTGATTAAATGTGTACATTATTAGCTGTATGAGAACACACATTCCATGTGATTACAAATTGTTTGGTAAGGTTGAGGACATCAAGGGATGTTATTGATAATATGCATCTTCATCACATGAATTCCAACGAATTCTATATGTTCGATTAACATCGTGATTTAGTCAACATTGGTACAAACATAGAGGAAGATCAACCAAAGGTGTAACAAGAGTGACATTATCCTATGAAACATTAGAGGTCACCTCTAGAAATAAATGTTCCTAGATCTGGGTTACCATTTCTTATATCTAGTTTCACACATGATGACATAAGAAATAATGATTTGATGCATTTTATCTAGCCAAATAGCATATGCATGAACAATATATGGTCTCCTAGAAATTTTCATCACAATTATTCAAAGAATTTATTGGTGGAATGAACGTTGAGTATATATGGCATCCATGTGACATTATAATTGGTGCTAGAAGGATATAGAAACTTCCACTTCACACTAGGAGACAATAATGTATGGTAGGATATCAGGTAAATAATAGGATTTACCACAACATGATATCCCTCCTCATATGTGAGAATCAACATATAGACCTTAACATATTTCACATTGTGGTTTCAGATCTAGTGTTGAGAGGACTCTAAGTAGATATGTAGACATAATTTGAGAGACAGATCATCATAAATATGGATGTCGGTGGCCTCCCACATATTCCGATGGGTTCATTTAGGCAGTTTGGCATTTTTTTCCCTAGTTTTTGGGACCCTAACTTGTGGGGCCATTTTGAGGCCCTAAACAACGTTTTTAGGGATTGCCACAGTCCGAAATGTCCTCAGATAGACCTTTCCAATGGGCTCTTGTGGGCCTAAAAAAGAGATTGTATGAAAAATTTAGGACCCCAAGAAGTTGATGTACTAACTTACCCAAACAGGTTCCACATGACTTTTGGCGCTTCATCTCCTATGGTTAGGTTTTTCGATGTCTAGGGTTTTTGACATTCCTATTTATTTGTAAAAAGGCCTTTAGAGCATCATTGTAATGATCTTGTGGCGAATTAGCGCAGTCATAACATATCTTCTCAGAGATAAGCCGCCACCATTCCAGCAAGCTTGTTTTCCGTTGCATTTTACAGTTTCATCTTATTTCCTTATTGAATAGAAAACAATTTTATTGTAAAAAAACAATGCCAAACTTCTAAAATGAACCAGTTGGAATAGCTGGTAGGCCACCAACATCCATCTAGATCGGATCAAGATATAGATATATAAATAATACTATAATTTGAGAGTGAACTACAATAAATTAATCAAAATATAGATAAGTTACAACTTTAATTGAATAGTCACCAACAATGACATCATTAGTGAAAACTATTGATGGGACTTGTTAGGGAGAGTATTTATAATGCCAATAGAAAGAAACATGATTTTTGTTAGAGTGATATTTTTATGAGTCTTATTGTTGAGCATAGACTTATACTGAGAGGGGGGGTGAATTAGTATAACACTAAATTTTTATTTTTAAAATTCATAAACCCTAATGAAGAAACCGCATCAATGTAACAATTGGAAGACAATATTTAATGTGGAAACCCTTTTAGGGTAAAACCACAAAAAAATATTTTTATAATCTTGTAGTCACCAACCTACCGGAGACACTGATCCCCTCTATGGTTTGTAGCCACTGAACTACTTGAGACACCAATCCCCACAATGTTTATTTTTTAGGCACTAACTCGATCACAAGTTTGTAGGTCCTTCATATGCATTTCCTTCACTGGTTTGTTTGCTTCTTCTATCTCAACCAAATCTTCTCTGCACGCATTAGTTCTGCTTTCACTAGATATTCTCTACACTCTCTACTTCTTATTTTTCCATATCATCTTGACAGTCACTCCTTCTAATTTTGTCCTATATGCTCGATGCTCGCTCCTTTTTATTTAATTCTTCCTTCACAAGATCTTCTTTATTCTTCTTCTACTTCTATCTCATATACAATTTTTTTTTGCTAGAACAATAGATCTATTTTCCATAACACCCTATCTAATATTTGCTAATATTTAATTGTTGCTCCTTGAATTATATTCAATCGTCTCTTCTCAAATGATATGTATAATAATACTACATTTTCACCAACACACACTTTATTTCTCACAATCCTCTTCTCCTTTTATACTTTACCATTAGTTCTACATGAAAAGACACGAATTTTATTAAATAAATAATTAATTCCA
>JASDQU010817272.1:0-12869 GCA_032191745.1 Picea mariana | reverse complement strand
ACCATGTGTAAAATAACATTGTGTGTTTTAAAACCATGTGCACTTTTACTCCACCTTTGTTTTTATTAAAGTCACATTTCTATTGAATATTTATATGTGAATACTTACTTACCTTTGGAATCAATGAAAGTAATTTATTCAACAATATCCCTCTTTGTCATTGATGGAAACCATGTACTCAAAAACACATAATCCTATAGAAATGGAAAGAATTGTACCTTTTATGCAACTCTCCCCCTATATGTAATTATCCTCCCCTTGTTTGCAATTCCCCCCCTATACGTAATTCTCCCAATTTGACATCAATGTGAAAGTTATGCTCCCTATGACTTGTGTTTCTTTACTGACAAGATGAGAGGGATGTTGTGATCAGACAAATTGGTAAGTGCAAACACAAACTAATATCTCTAAATTCAACTATAAATTAGAACAAAATAGAGAAGAATAGAAGTTTCTCCTTAGATTTCATTGTAATGTAAAATAGTTCAAAGAGGGACAAATGACATAAAATTTAAACGTCGTTTGATCCTCGCTAGTATCGTCCTTGCTCCATATTTGGATTTGTGGGATGTTAAACCTATTAAGAAGCATAGACCAACAAACAGAGGGAACAACAATATATATATATATTCCAATGAAGCTTATGCATAATATCAAGGAGTTATACAATAAAAATGGAGACACTTTTATGGGGAAGAAATGTATCATTGCATTACATTGATGAAAGTGGAGAATACAAACTATGCCTTGATGTTGCAAGGTCCCTTCCAATGGCCCTTTTCTTCAACACACACACATTTTTTCCAATGCTTTTGATGAAGAGTATTCACAACCTGACTTGGAAAGCTATCGCAAAGCTATCACAATTACAATCTTCAACATAATTCTTCATGCATAATCCAACCTCTATCCTTTCCCATGAGAGATCCCTCTTTTTAAAGGGTGAAAGAGGGATGGATGATTAAATTAGGATGATCCCACTAAATCAGATAAGCGAGTAAGATCCAAACCGATTGGAGGCCACCTCTTCTTCTAGAAGATTCCATTCTAGAACTTTCGAGAATTTCACCTTTTCCCTTGTTTGAGCATCGTTGCACCCTAAGAACAAGTAGCCTACGATGACGCTGCAGTACATTTTGGTTCCACATGTGACGATCAAGCATCGTCCCACCCCAAGAATTTAGCAGGGTATGGCGATCTCCTTTGATATTTTTTTAAGAAAATAAAGATGATTTAATTTCTCAAGGAAAAAGTCTCATTTCTTCAATAGCTTCAAAGAATAGAGAATTAAGTCATACACATATTGTCAGTTGATCACAAAGTGAAAAAAATAATGTGTAACAGATATGAATCCCATATTTTGTCTAAGATATTCAAATGTTTCTTTAGGAAGGGGTTTGGTAAAAATATATTCAACTTGCTCTGTGATTGCAATGTATTCCAGCATGACACTTAGTTCAACTACATGTTCTCTTAGAAAGTGGTTCTTGATGGGAATATTCTTTGTCTTTGAGTGCATAACATGATTATTTGAAATGTTGATTGCACTTGTGTTGTCACAAATCATTGAGATTGACTGAAAATATTCTACATTGATATCATGCAATATTTTCTTCATCCATAGAACTTGTGTAAAAAAAATTCTTCTGCAATATACTCGGCTTTTGCTATGGATAGAGAGACTAAAGACTATTTATTACTCAACCAAGAAACTAGATTGTTGTCCAGAAACAATGCTCCACCACTTGTACTTTTTCTATCATCAACATTGCCTACCCAATATGCATCTGTATATATTGTTAGAGTAAAATATTCAGATCTTGAGTACCATAAGAAAAATTCCAAGGTTCCCTTTATATATTTGAATATCCTCTTTAATGCTTGCACATGATTTTCTTTAGGTGCATATTGAAATATTAGAAACAATCCTAATACTTGCATAATGTTCGGCCTTGATTCCACCACATATAGTAGGCTTCCAATCATTGAACTATAAAATGTTTGATTTTCTTCTGAAGATTCATCATTTTTTCTCAATTAACAATTTGTGACCATAGGTGTGTTGACTGGTGTACACTATTCCATTTTGAATTTCTTCAACATTTCCTTGATGTACTTGGTTTGTGAAATGAATATTCCTTTGTTATATTGAGAACTTTGTAATCAAAGAAATAATGATAGTTCACCAAGCATAGATATCTCAAATTCCTTTTGCATTTCTATCGCAAACTCTTGGCACATTTCTTTCATACTTCCTCCAAAAATAATGTCATCTGCATAAACTACAACAAGAAACCGATTTTATACTATTGTCTTGATTTAGAGATTATTGTTAGCAATTCCTCTTTTGGATACTTGTTGTTGTAGATATTTATCAAGTCTTGAATACCAGGATCTTGAAGCTTGTTTTATCCCATAAAGTGATTTCTTCAATTTTCACACATGATCCTTATTTTATGATAATAAAAATCCTTATGGTTTTTAACACATACTTCTTCGTCTAAATTACCATTGAGAAAGGAATACTTGACATTCGTTTGATAGAATTTGGATTTATTGAAACATGAAAATGCCAAAAAAATTATGATATCTTCCAATGTAGAAACTGGGGCAAATATTTCTTCAAAATCAATACCTTAAACTTTAGCATGGCCTTTACAAACCTATCTTTCTTTATTTCTCATTACTTGACCATATTCAATCAACTTGTTCCTAAAAACACACTTGGTGCCAATTACATTTTATCTGTTGTCCTTAGAACAAGTTCCCATGTTTCATTCTTCTCAATTTGACTTAGCTCTTCTTTCATAGCATCAATCTAATGCTTGTCTTCCCTAGCTTCAAAAAATTCTTAAGATCTATTTTAGATAGAAAGGAGAAGTTTGCCTATTCTTGTGCACTATCTAGTCTTCATCTAGTTTGAACTCCCATATATTTATCACCAAGAATTAGAATTTATGAATGATTCTTTTGGATAAATCTAGATGGCGTCTTTGTTTATTGGCATTTTGTTTCTTATTTTCATCCTAGCTCATCTTCTTGGACATTTACATGTGTTTACAACTTATGGTGTTGTGATCCATCAAGGTTTACATTAGCACTCTCTACTATTTTGTGTAATGTTTTATTGTAACATATGTAATATTTTCCTCTTGATTAATAACCAAGAAATATACCTTCATCATCTTTGAAGTCAAATTTTCCTAAATCCTCATTATCTCTCTTTATGTAGCACTTTCTTCCAAAAGTTTTGAATTATTCAACCGATGTTGGTCTACCTTTCCATAATTAATAACGTGTTTTGTTGTTGCTCACTTTGATTAGCCCTCTATTTAGAATGTAAACTGCAGCGTTGAAAAAATCTCTTGAAAACCTACTTTGTAGGTTGGCTTCGTTCAACATTATTCTTGTCATATCTTGTACAATTCGATTTTTTATTTCTACCACTCCATTATGCTATGGAGTTCTTGCAGCTGCAAAATGTATTTATATCCTATGAGTCTCACAAAAATTTCCAAATTCATTTGAGATAAACTCACCTCCTTTGTCTGATCTCAAACACTTGATTTTCAAATAAATTTCATTTTCAACCAAGGCTTTGAATGATTTGAACTTCTCAAGAAATTCATATTTTTATTTTAGTAATGTAACCCATGTCATTCTAGAATAATAATCAATGAGAACCATGAATTAATTTTTACCTTGTAGACTTTTTTTTCTTGTAGACCCACAAATATCTACATTAACAAGTTCCAATGGATTCGTTGTTGAGTACTCCTTTGATTTAAATCTTGTTTTTGTCTCTTTTCCATGCTGATATTTATTTTTAAGAGTGTTTGAAGCTTTAATAATCTTTGGCATGTCTCTCATGGCTTGTTTAGTGCCCATTTTCACCATATTATCAAATTTCATATGACCCATTCTTCTATGCCATAACCAACTTTCATCTATTTATCTCGTATAATACTTTTCTCCCTAGATCCCATTAAGTATATAGACATTCCTTGATGTTATATATGAACTTTCCACTAATTTTCTTGATCCCTCCTTCCTTATTTAACAACTTTGAGAGTTAAAAGTGAAATTATTTCCTTGGTCATGCATTTGACTAACACTGAGAAGATTGTGTTTTAGAACATCAACGTACAAGACATTTTGTGTTTTAGTCTTTCCATTATCGATACTTAGAGTACCTTTTCCAACTATTCCTGCTCTAGAATTTCATACAAATGTCACACTACCTCCATTAAATTCTTTCAAAAGAGAAATTTTCTCTTGTCAAATGTCATGTGGATTGAGCATCCACTATCAATGTACCATTGGTTTCTCTTGTTTTGAGCATGAAGAGAAATTTGAATAAGCATAGATTCTTCCTTCTTTGGCATCTCTTTTTCCTGCTTACTTTTCCAAACCCCTATGAGTTCTTTCTTTTGTCTGACAAGGGTATCCACATCCTTGTTTTGTCTAGGAATTTACACAAGGTCACTTCTACAAAAACATTATTTTTGTCCATAGTTTTTTCATTTATAGAATACAACATTGTAATCAAATAAAGGGGACAATGAAATATAGTTTCTTTTTCAGAATCCATAAGTATTCATGTATTTTTTCCATACACGATTATTTAGTGTATGTGTTCTAAAATCTATTGCTTTATGTCGAAAATGATTATAGTGAAAACAATAGCCGAAGAGAGAATTTTTGTACGAACTCATGTGAGGTTTCCTTGGTGGGAAATATATTTTGAATATGTACTTTTTGTCCTTAGGATAAATAACAACGTTCTGCAAATCATTATTTTCTTTCTTCTTTTTTTCTTCATCACTACTGGAACTTTTGAGTTCATCAACACATCGTTTATATTTTGCTTCATTTAATTTCCTTGATGGCCCTGGAACTTCTCGATCCTCTTTGGTGTTTACTTGAATCTTATCATAACCAAGACTCATGTTAACAGATCATGACCTTTGACAATTGATGATATGATCTAAGGTTTTGGAACTCTTGAAACTTCAAGCTTATGTTCACCTAAGAAGTTGAATTTTCCAAATCCTTTCTTAAGGAAATAGGTTCAGCTTCTACCTTCTCATGATTTTCTTCTTTTTTCTTCAGCTAAATTCTCACCACTTATTCTATCCTTCTTGCCTCTTTGAATTGAACTTTTAGGCTTATGACAATATTTTTTGATTCTTCAACGCTTTTGCAACATTTTGGATTTTGAATCACAATTCTCTTCTTCATATTTATGCAGCCAATCCTTTTGTTTCAAATTATTTCTCCTCACCTTCTTTATTTCACTTAAGGAATGCATGAGTTATTCTACAAGATCAAATTCTCCATGTGTTTCACCATTTTACTCTTCTTATGTATCCATCATTTTTTTGTGTTCATCAATCTTTGTTTTGCTTCCCATAAAGATAGTTTCTTCTCTATCACTGCTGGAACTACTTTCATTGCTTTATTTAGATGCGTCACTGACCCCTTTTGAGTAGAGTCTCTTCTTCCCCTTATAAGAGTTCTCCTTATTTTCATGCTTTTCATTTTTGTGGATATTTTTATGTTGATGATGTTTGTTCTTGTTATAGTCTTCTTCACTATCACTAGTTTTGTTTTTCACATATGTACACTTAGTAGCAAAATTTCCTACTTTTCTATAATTAATGCATTTAAAGGGAAACTTACCTTTGTATTCCCTAGATCTCTTTTTGAGTTTTATCAAAACATTTTCCATTACGTCTAATACATAGTTTGAACAATCACTTTGTTTGTGCTCTTTGTTTTTCATATTCTTCAAGGCTTTGAAAGTTGATTCCCTTTTTTATGGTTTTTCCTTTTTAGTCCTCATTTCCTATGTAGTAAGGATCCCATGCAATTCATCCATTTTTAATTTATCAATATCCTTTATCTCCATAATGGTGGAAAATTTGGCATCAAATCTTAAGGGGAGATCCTTCAACACCTTTTGCACAATCATTGGTTTTACAACTATTTCACCAAGTTCTCTGATGGTGTTGACAATTTTCTCCACACAGAGACAAGATGTAACATTTTCTTAATCTTTCATATTTAGACTCTCGAACTATATTCTATGATTTTGGAGCTTATCCTTCTTGACCTTGTCATTGCCTTCATGGATGTTTTTAAGTTTGTCCCAATTTTATTTTGTTGATTCGCAATGCATTACTTTGACAAACTCTGATTGTGACAGTCCACACAAAACGATGTTCATGGATTTTGCATCATTTTCACTATCCTTTTTCACGGCCGTATCTATTGGTCAATTTGTTTGGGATATATAACCAGCCACAACTAAATATGAAACATCAAAAGAAAGGTCCATTAGATATATTTGCATACTTATACTCCAAAATGAGAAGTTTTTTCCATCAAATAATAGATCCCTATTTGTAGGGAAAACTTCTTGACCAACCGTTTTTTCTCCCTAGATCTATGTTTCAGTGGTTAGACCATATCCAAAGGAATTGTATTTGATACCAATTGTTGAGTACACATTTATAACGAGAGGGGGGGGGGGTGAATTAGTGTAAGGATATATTTTTATTTTTAACATTTATAAACCATAGTTAAGGAATCAAATAAATGTAATAACTGGAAGACACAATATTTAATGTGGAATCCCTTTCGGGAGAAAACCACATTTTTTTTTAAATTTGTAGGCACCAACCTAGGGTTACAAATGTTTCTAGGCACCAAACTACTGGAGACACTAATACCCTCTCTTGTTTGTAGGAACTGACCTATTGGAGACACAAATACCCACACTATTTGTTTTGTAGTCACCAACCTACTTACAATTTTATAGGTTCTTTGTATGCATTTCCTTCACTGGTCTTCTTATTTCTAAAACAAACGTGCTATGTTCTCACTACTTTGTTTTTCACAAGATCTTCTCTACACTCTCTACTTCTTATTTCACCAGATGAACTCAACACTAACTCCTTTTCCTTTTGTCATATCTACTTGACGCTCGCTCCTTCTTATTTTACTTTTCCTTCACTAGATCTTCTTGCTTCTTCTTCTACTTCCGCCTCAAATCTACCTGTACAATTTTTTCTTTCTAGAATGCCAGATCTATTTTCTAGAACACCTGATTTTATCTTCACTAAGATTTAATCGTTACTCCTCGAACTATATTAATTCGTCACTCCTAAAATGATATTTATAAGAATATTACATTTTCACCCACACACACTTTATCTCTCACAATCCTCTTCTCCTTTTACACTTTACCATTAGTTCTACATGAAAATTCATGTCCATTTGAAAAGACATGACTATTATTAAATAAATACTTAATTTGTACCTTTTTTATTTCTTAATTTATTTTTCAACATAACATGGGTAAAATACCACCATGGGTTTAAAAACCATGTACACTTTTACTCCACTTATGTATTTATTAAAGTCATATTTCATTTGAATATTTATATGTGAGTACTTACTTAACTTTGACATCAATGACAACAATTTCTTCAACACTTGTCATCCTTAAGATCAACCTAGTACAAAGAAATTTTAGCTTAGTTTTCATCTAGACCTCTTAGAGAACTGAGTAGATATTTGTAACATCCCGCTCTGGTGCATTGAGAAAACTTATTCTTTGAGGACACTTGATTGCAAGTGATCCAGACTATTATGATATTAAAACATTTGTCCTTGATTATGATGCTTTATGGTAGATGACATGATGTTTTACTGCTTTGACATAGACAGGTGTTATTGACTCATTTTTACTGAGTGTGCAGGGTTTTGGACCTTGAGGATGTAGAGGCATCGACTGAACCCCTTGGACTTCAGATCGAGTCAGGGAGTGTGCTATTGGGGTTTGATTGTTTAATATGATTTTAGCACATTTGATTATATGATATGATGTGGACATGTTCTGACACGATTGTTGATGATGCAGGTTGACGATAGCTTGCCGACCAGACTCACATATGGAGTAAAGGGGCCACACACGACTACCAAAGATGTTGAGAGAGAGGTGTGGACAACAGCCGTGCCACAACCTACTAGCACTCCCGCCGTAGCTCGAACTGTAGGTTAACGATTACCTAGATCGAGAGGACCCATGATGTCATGAGGGTAGACTACGACAGTCGCTCGTGATGGTTCTAAGGGGCACGCAATAAGGCGGGGACCTTATTCCTTAGAAGCCCTTAGTCTCCCATAAGTTCACCTGGCGGAGTGTTGACTCCAGGGGTTATTGATGTCTACCAATCAATCAAGAAGTGAGTGGCACCCTTGGAGCACATGGTGCATCCTGAAGGGCACGTTGCGCAAAATAAATAAAAGGGCGAGTGGCACCCTTGGAGCATGTGATGCGTCCTGAAGGGCACGTCGCACAAAATAAACAAAAGAAGCGAGTGGCACCCTTGGAGCACGTGGTGCATCCTAAAGGGCACATTGCACAAAATAAACAAAAGGGCGAGTGGCACCCTTGGAGCACGTGGTGCGTCCTGAAGGGCACATCGCGTTGATGATGATAAAGGAACGAACCTAGATGGCTCTAAGACAATCAACACTCTAAGAAAAATTTAAAACAACTCCCCTAATTAAATGTCGCCCAGTTCAGAATCTAAGTCCTAAGTCTAAAAACTTCGCTAGCGGTAAGGTTTTGTCTACCCTTGAGAAAATATCTATATAAAATTATAATAATAAAATTTAAAATAAAAACCCCTTACGTAATAATTTGGTCTTCATCAATTTTGGGGTAAAATGAAGAGAGTAAGAAATTAAATAAAATAGGTGGATAAAAAAAATATAAAGAATAAATTAATTATTTTAACTTTTGAGAATGTTGATTTAATAATAAAAAGGGGAAAGAGGGAAATAATAACATTTAGGAAACTAGGGAATTGAGGTAACTTAAAAAGGGAAAGAGGGGAACTTATGGTAAAAAGCGAGGTCAACTTAGTAAAGAATCTGCAATTAAGAACCTTCTAAATTGAACTAAATTAGCAACTTCATTTTAGGGAAAGTATTCAAAACCTGTAAGGGAATCTAGGGACACCTAGGAATAAAAATACGAGTAACTCTAGGTGGGTGAGGGAAATAAGACAATTTAATAAATTAAGGAAAATAGTTAATGGAGAAAGATGGGGGATGGATGACACTTGTACGAAGGAGAGTTTCTAGAATATTTTTATTAAAACTTAAATTAAATTAGATTTAGGGAAAGATGGAAGTTCTAAAACTCTATAAAAGAAAGAGAAGAGAAGGAAGAAGGGGGATCGGCTATTAGCGTAACGTTACGCTGCCAGATTTGTGACTTGACTGATTACTTGTGGGGAGTTGGGATTTCCCAGCTCAGATAGGAGTGGTAGCTCAGCCTTGCGAGGTGAGCTGGGAGCTAGACGTACCATCTGGATATTGTGTGGCCCCTTTGTGGCTCGGGGGGCTAAGGGGGAAGCATATTACCCCTAGTGTTGGCTGGGAGGTACCGGTGTAGTCTCGACGGTCGACGAGCAGGATTTGCATGGAGCACACGGACGTCACCCAGAGTAGGCGATCAGGCAACGATATGTTTTTCATTTTGCATGATAGAAGGTATTAGGACCTTGGCCCTCTCTTATTGTTATCAGCATTTTTATCTTGTCTTGTGAGATGAAAACTACTTGGCTTAACTCTGCATGGGTTCTTGTCAGATTGATTGGTTTTCCTTTCTGTTCTTCGGTGATTGTAATTGTGTTACAGTTATAAAATATTTCTTCTTCCTCTATTGTTGCATGTCGGTATTGGATAAAAGAGATTTTATGAACTCGGCATTGTTGGCCTTCCTTGGTTCTCTGTGATCTACAACTGTGCTTTACGATTGTTTGGTCTGTGTTTTTATGTTTGCAATTTCATGCATTTCAGTGGAGGAAAACCACTCGATTCAACACCCTTCTCTGCACCCTTTTTGTTTTTATTTCTTCGTGATTTGGTGGAGGATACCCACATGGATTCGACCACATCATCTCTATGTTTTTGTTGTTACACATCTCTGCATTTTTGTGTTAAAATTCCTTGTGATTTGGTGTTACACATCTCTGCATTNTGTGAATTGGTGTTACACATCTCTACGTTTTTGTGGTTACACATCTCTGCGTTTTGGTGTTACACATCTCTGCATTTTCGTCTTATAATTCCTTGCGAATTGGTGTTACACATCTCTGCATTTTTGTGGTTACACATCTCTGTGTTTTTTTGTTACACATCTCTGCGATTTTGTGGAGGATACCTACACGGATTTGACCACATCATCTCTGCATTTTGGTGTTACACATCTCTGCGTTTTCGTGTTATAATTCCTTGCGAATTGGTCTTACACATCTCTGCGTTTTTTTGGTTACACATCTCTGCGTTTTGGTGTTACACATATCTGCGTTTTCGTGTTATAATTCCTTGTGAAATGGTGTTACACATCTCTGTGTTTTTGTGGTTACACATCTCTACGTTTTTGTGTTATAATTCCTTGCGATTTGGTGGAGTTAATTCTTTGGTTTTTGGTTTGTAATTCTTTGCGTTTTGGATTGTAATTATTTGCGTTTTTGGTTTGTAATTATTGGGTTTTTGGTTTGCGATTTAGTTTGTAATTCTTTGCATTTTTTATTGTAATTCTTTTCGATTTTCGAATTGTGGAGGGTACCCACACAATTTTCATCCACCTAATCTTTGCACCTGCATTGATTGGTAGAGTCAGTTTTGGTTCATGCACTACTGGGAAAGTGAATTAATTTCTGTCTTGCCTCATTTAAATTCTATGTTTTAGTAATTTTTGAGAGTCTGTGAGGTACCCACGAGTTGATTATGGTTTCCTAAATTTCGCCTCATTGTTAGCTGCTGATTAACTCTTTTTTCCTGACTTTTTTCCATACCTATAGTTGCCAGTTGATTGCTGCCTGAGAATTCAACCACGACTTACCTGAGTGGGATCAACCTTATTTATGTCCGGAGATATTAAAGACCCCATCAACACCAAACTGTAAAATCTGATTTTTACCTGCGTTTACTTGGTGGTTAATTTTTGTTAAGTTTTACTTAAAGTATTGTGGAATTATTTATCAATCTAAAGGTAATAAAATTATAGATAAACTTGCTATGCATGATTATTATTGATAATAATGTTCCGTTGATAATGGTGTAATTTTTTTATTGTTTAACTGTGAAAATTCAATTGGTTATACGATTAAATTATGATTTAACAAGTTCCTCGGAGTAGTTGCAAGATATGTCAAAGTAGGATGTTGACTTTGAGAATCTAGACTTGAATTTAGAGTGGTCTTGTCTCGTAGTTGATTAAATGTACACTCCCAAGAAATACTATAGTAGTAGTGAGTAAATTAAGTAGTTATTATTGATTCTCTAATTCAAATTTCCTTAATATAGATAGCTGGTTAATTGCGACACTGATGGTCGTGTTAATGCCATGATTATTGCCATATTTGTCGTATTAATTTTCATTATCTTGAAATGTGATCATTATCATTACCAAGTTATTGTAATTTCAAAATGTAATGGTGTGGTCATTTATGGCAATGATGTTGTAGTTTTATTATTATGGTTAACACATAAAATGTAATGTGATTGTTATTTTTGCCAGCCATTGTGATATAAAAGGTAATATGGGTATTATTTCATGGTGATGCTATTATCATCCTTATTTTTATTGATCGTATACAATTGTAATTTCCTTGAACTAAGTACAATAAGTTATTATGACTTAACAAATGGGGAATCGAAATTAGATGGAGTAGTTGTTCTGTAATTAATCTCAGTTGAGTCATAGATAATGCCTTGTCTTAATATTGGTTGGTCATTGTCTGAGTCCTTCTGACTTGCGTCTTCCGTAGAGGACGTGGTTATGTATTTAACTATTGTTTCACTTAATTATTGTTGTACTTGGTTGTAATCCTTAATTGCTTGGTCTTCTTGTGTCGGGCGAGATGTGGACACCTCCATGCTCCTCAGAACAGTCGCTAGCCCTGAGACATTAAATGGTTAAAATCGATGGGAACCTAGGCTTGAGTGTTGCTTATGTGTCTTGGAGGTCCTAACCATTGGAGGGTAGGACGGGCGTGTAGTCAGTCTTATTATTTTGTCGGCTAATTGTGGTTCATTGCTAGCAGATGTTGATGTGCATCTTAGATCTCTATGTTGACCTCACAGTTGTATGCATCATGTATCGTCATCATGTGGCGGCGCAGAGTATAATATCTTCTTACCCTTGTCCTCATGCACACACAAAAAAAAAAATTGCACTTGTTTTAAGAGGTTTTTCGTCATAACAAGGAGGATCGTTACATATGGTATCAGAGCCAGGTTCGACCCGCAACTTTGGATCGCTACGGATTTTGTTGACATGATTTGATTATATTGTTGCTAATCGAGTTGATTGTGTGTGTGTAGGTAATCATGGTTAGAGGACGCCATGGAGGCAGATGACGGGGTATTAGGGGAGGAGGCGCGACGCCTCCAGTAGCATCCATACCTGAGGGGTCTAACCCCCATGGAGACAAGCAGGTTCTTGGACATGACAAAATAACAGTTGGCAATGTTGTCGGGATGATGAGATCTTTTCAGCGCATGTCCGAGGCACTGATCAGCCGTTTGGACAAAGATGAGGCTAGAGCACCGGCACGCACTAAGGTTCCACTGCGCACTCTGGTCGGTACTGGTAGCATACACCATGAACTCGAGAAGGTCAAATTACTCGAGTTCCTTGGCCCTGGATGGCGCAGCCACCGAGGCATGGTTGGAGAACATGGCGATGTGCTTCACACTTCGCGATTATACCTCCAACATGAAGGTCCACATGGCGGTCTTTAAATTGAAGGGGAGCACTCTTCTATGGTGGAAGACGCTGC
>JASDQU010817271.1:53220-64251 GCA_032191745.1 Picea mariana | reverse complement strand
ATACGTCCTAGAAGAATGACTGTCCTGGACCATTTCCCCCCCTCTTGCCACTACTGTGAACTCCGGGAAAATGTCTGTCTTGTACCAATCTCCCCACTCTGGTCACTACTGTGAACTCAGGGAGATGGACCATTCTACCTAAGTGGGCAAAGCCCCAAGAGAATAACTGTCCTGGACCATTCTACCTGTCCGGGCAATGCCCCAGGAGAATAGCTCTCCATGGTACATCAACAATCTGTCAAACCATTCTCCACAGGGAGATTGTTAGTCCATCAACAATTTGTTCTTCCTGGACCATTCTCCGCCTGGAGAGTGTCTGTCCATCAACACACTGACTATCCATGATGCCATATATCAACACTCCCTCCTAACCAAGGAAGTCACCACCTCCCTTTCAACCAAGGGAGTTATCTCCACAAGTCCCAGCTTGTCCCTCAAGTATGCAAACTTTATCTTGGACAGAGGCTTCGTCAAAATATCAGCTGTTTGCTCATCGGTGGAGATGTAGTGGAGAATTACTTCTCCCTTCTGGACTTTATCACGGATAAAATAATACTTGATCTCAATGTGCTTCGACCTGTCATGGAACATAGGGGGTTCTCTGAAAGCTTCACACAACTCTGATTATCACGATATATCATAGTTGAATCCAACACCTGATCAAATAGTCTAGAAATCAACTTACAGAGCCATACTGCTTTCGTACAAGCATCACAAGCTGCAATATACTCTGCTTCTGCAATGCTTAGTGCAACAGACTTCTGTTTCCTACTAGCCCATGATATCATAGTAGGGCCCAAACTGAAACATATACCAGAAGTACTCTTTCTGTCATCTGCACTACCTGCCCAATCTGAATCAGTAAATTCATGCAACTATACTTCACTGTTTGAGGCATATCTCAAACCATATTTTAGCGTCCCACGAAGATATCTCAAAAAGTGCTTTGCAACTATCCAATGCTCATGTCTAGGTTCCACCTGGAACTGGCTCAACATGTTCACAACAAAGCAAATGTCTGACCGGGTATTAACCAAATACATCAATGAGCCAATCAACTGCCGGTATAGGGATGAGTCTACTGGATCAGAATCAGAGTCTCTCAGCTTCTTTAGATCCGTCACCATGGGAGTTGCCATGGATTTGCAATCCATCATCCCAAACTTTTGAAGAATCTTTACAACATACTTCCCTTGACCCAAGAATATTTCACCATGCTTCTGCTATACTTCTAGTCTCAAATAATAATGCATGAGACCAAGATCCTTCATATCGAATTTAGAGGCTAGCTCCCTCTTACACTGAATAATGAGAGGCTCTGCACCTGTTAGAAACAAATGATCAACATATAGTAGTAGGATCACAGGTGCATCATTCACAACCTTGTAATAAAGGTTTGGATTAGCATAGCTCTTGGAAAATCCAAGTCTCGTCAAGTAACTTTCAATTCGCGCATACCAAGCTCTTGGAGTTTGCTTGAGTCCATACAAGGCCTTCTTTAATCTGCATACATTTGTTTCTCTCAGGTGTACCTCAAAACCTTGAGGTTGCTCTAAGTATACTTCTTCCTCAATTACTCCATTGAGAAAAGTGGTCTTTACATCCATTTGATGTAAACTCCAACCCATGGATGCTGCAAGAGATATGATGGCTCTAATAGAGGTGTATCTAGCAACTGGAGCAAACATCTCATCATAGTCTTCTCCCTCCTGTTGGGAGAACCCTCTAGCCACAAATCTTGCCTTGTATTTATTGATACTCTCATCTACTGCTTGCTTTATCTTGTAAACCCATTTTGAATTGACTACAGACTTTCCTTCAGGTCTAGGCACAATTTCCCATACATCATTTTTCATGATGGATTGATATTCTTCCATCATAGCTTCCTTCCATTCTTTCTTCTTGACTGCTTCTTCAAAGGTGGAAGGTTTTGCATTGAGATGTTCTGGAGAACATGTAGTTTTTTCCTTGGGACCTTCATGTTCTTCTTTATCGTTGGGATCCATGGAATCTTCTATAGATTTCCTAAAGCCAATCTTTTCATCAAAAGTCACGTCTCTGCTGATTTCAACCTTCTGTTGACCTGGAACATAGATTCTGTAAGCTTTTGATGACTCACTATATCCAACGAATATGCCCTTCTTTTCTGAAGGTTCCAACTTCTTTCTTTTGTCCTTGGGAACATGAATATAGAAAGGACAACCAAAGATCCTCAAGTGTTCAACACTTGGTTTCTTTCTGGAGAAAGCTTCTTCTGGAGTCATGTTCTTCAATATATGATGAG
Organism: Picea mariana; assembly: GCA_032191745.1. Taxonomy (NCBI): domain Eukaryota; kingdom Viridiplantae; phylum Streptophyta; class Pinopsida; order Pinales; family Pinaceae; genus Picea; species Picea mariana. Next base: position 61,967 of record JASDQU010817271.1, on the reverse strand, counting down.
GGCTTCTATCTTGACCATATACAGTTGTCATCGCTGCTTCTCCCCATAGAAACATGGATAGATTCTTGTCATTCATCATTGCCTTAATAGATTCTTCAATGGATCGGTTCTTTTTTTCTGCTAGACCATTCTGCTGAGGATTGTATGGGACAATTAGCTCCCTTCTAATCCCGGCTGCTTTACAAAAGGCAACGAGCTCCTTGGAGGTGTATTCTCCTCTATTATCGAAACTCAAGATCTTTATCTGCTTAGTGAGGAGGTTGACATTGGTCCACACACATCTGAGTGAGCGATGTTCAAAACTCCTTTTGCTTTACACACTTTCTTTAGAATTGGTACTTGGTGAGATCACCTGCCTCATCGCTTGATGGAGTCATCTGCTCCATGTTTGCAACTATCACTCTAGCTCCTTCTTAGAGCTATCGCTTGTGACCTGCCTGGAACAAGAGCAACAAGAGAAAAAGTATTTCCAATAGCATTTTCATAAGAACATATCTGTGGTAACAAGGATGGTAGTCATCATAGGATTACCAAGGTGACCCGCCCGGGAGCAAAACAAGAAATATCTCCTAGAGGAGATGTTAGTTCATTTTGCAAACAAGTGCAATAAGCATCTATATCAATAGTGTAACAAGGATGGTAGTCATCATAGGATTACCAAGGTGACCCGCCCGGGAGCAAAACAAGAAATATCTCCTAGAGGAGATGTTAGTTCATTTTGCAAACAAGTGCAATAAGCATCTATATCAATAGTACTTACATGCAACCAAGTATACCTAGCGGTAATAGAACCTTTCAAAGATTGTTGTCACAATTATAGTGTTTTACTTGTACTGTAGCAACTATCAAACTTGATATGTGCAAATTGAAACTTAACAATTGATCAATCAAACCTGGAACTTGGAGCCTCAATTGCTAGGAAGGGTGCGCCTGTTCTCTGAATGCACTGAATCGAAGATCACTGCTTGGACAAGGTCTCTTGTACATGCCCTACAAACACACTCATGCTTTGCTAGATGATATAACTTGAAAAGCATATACAAGTGCATACCTTTGAAATTTGTAGCATCATTTAACCTGTCTTCTAATTTAAAACTAGACACCATCTTGACAAGAAGAGGTTAGAAACAAAAAGGTTCAATGATTAGAACAAGCTAGAAACCCTAAAAATTAAACTTTGACCAAAAGTCAACCTTTGACTTTAACTTTGACCAGTCAACCTTTACCAAGAGATACTAGAAGGTAGGGTGCATATCTTAGACTAGATAGCGCTAGAGAGAGAGACCAAGAATCACCCCAAAAGATGCCCTTTCCTTTCTTGCAGCTGTAGCTCTAGACTTGCGCTATGCTTGAGAGAGTGAGTGAGGTTTGTGTACCAAATGAGCTCAACAATCTCTTATTTATAGTCCTTCTTGTCACCTGTCTAGGCCGACTTCTCTTTCTGGAGGGTAATACTTCAATATTATTTATTCTTTTGAGCTGACTTGTCTTCTAGGGTTTTTACACATCTCTTTAGGGTTTCTCTTGCTTCCAGAACATTCTATTCTAGTCAAAGGTTACACATGGAGGTTAATACCTCTTGTAGCTACCATAATATCAACAGTTGGTGAGGACAACCTTGAATGGCTTCACCAAGCAGTGGGACGTGTTTGTTCGTGGGGTGGTTGCATGGGAGAAACTCCCTGATTGAGAGAGGTTGTGGGACGACTTCACCCAGGAGGAGCTGCGAGTGGATGCATCTCAGGCTAGTCAGCGAAAGAGTGAGGAGGAGAATGTGGCTCTTCATGCAAAGAAGAGCAGTGGAGCGACAGGCTCCAGGGACATGGGTAAAGTGAGATGCTTTGCATGTCACAAAATTGGCCACTATGCCAGCAAGTGTCCGAACAAGAAGAAGAAGGAGTCGAAGGTAGAAGCTACAACATCTGTTGAGATGGATGCATTTGCAGAGGGAATTCGATGATGAATTTTCTCTGATTGCCACTCTTTCTAGCAGCAGCAGATTGACCGAGTCTGAGGGCAGTGGGGCATGGTTCGTGGATAGTGGGTCATCTCTCCATATGACAGGAATGAGGTCGTGTTCCTTAGTGTTTCAGAGGTGGGCTCAAACTTAATATTTCAGCCTAAGTCTGACTTAGGCTTGCAACCAATTTTTCATCTTTGAGTGGAATGTGGGGCCCAAGGAGAGAAGGTGCACCTCATGGAGGCTATTAGTGGAGTGTGGGTCCTTGTCCAAAGGGGGGGCACACCACCTAGTGGAGAGTGGGGTCCAACAACCCCAATCTCAGCCATTGAGGCCCAAGGCTGGGCACAACTCAAGGAGAATGGGGGGCTACTAGGGAGATAAAAGGAGGTTGAGGGCGAGAGGACATGGACCATTCTCTCATTTGTGAGTTGAGCAAGTGAGTTGAAGGAGGGAGATGGAGCTGAGGAGAGTGGCTGTGTTTTGCTGAGGAGTTTGAGCAGAACAGATCAACCAATTTCAGGAGCTCTTGAGGGCTAGTTGAGCAAAGTAAGGGTAACAAGGAGCTGGTAGAATTTGCTGAGAGTGGGTAGTGGGATACTCCTCATCTTCTCAAGGCCGTACATGCTGTTCAATAGGCTGTACATGGCTGTACTATACAACAATTGGTACAATAGAGATTTCTGGGTTTTTCAGAGGCCTAGAAGTGCGCACTAAGGTGACCGTATAGCACCCAGAAGTGGCCAAGACAACTGGGCCATACAGTGGCCTGTTAGGCTGAGTTTTGGAGGGATGTACAACTCCTAGAATAGGGCAGAATTGCTTCTGTAGGCATTTCTGTAACTACTGTTATAGTTTTCTGATTTTTCCTGTGTGTAAATGTTGCTGTAAAACTTGCTCAAGAAGCTCAATAAAGCCCCTCCTTTGCTGGTTTTCCCCACACTGGGGTTTCTAGGGTACTTCCTGTATTGTCCAATTTATGTGTGTGATTTTTGTGTATGCTTTTGCTGTTATTTCTGGTTCATTAACTCAGCTGTAGGTAATGTTGCATAATTTCCAGAATTATATCAACTAGTCTAATTTGTGTGTTTGAGCAAATTATTGGCAATTACTTCATGTGTTGAGTTAAGGAAAAATCAACAGGCTCGAGACATCATCTCCTTAGTTACCCCTAGGCCTGGGGGGTAACAAATCCGACCCCTAAAAATGCCTCTAGAACAAAGATACAATGCTAAAACATGAAAACGTCCTCAAAAAATGCTACACGTGTGAGTTTAGGAGGCTCATGGGGTGTAAATGCTCCACAACCCCTCCAAAGGGGTGTGCTGTCACTGTAAATGTGTTGAACCTGAACAAAATAGATCTAGCTAGCAAATGACATACACAATTTACAGAGAAAGTATGAGAAAAGAGAAGCAGGAGAGAAAGAATGGAAGAGTTCTCATTAACCAAATGAATGAATGATAATTTACACATGATATACTCTGTATAACTCAACTAATGCGCACTAAAGGAGAAGCCAATGCGCCATAGTGGTGGTCTAGAGTGATCTGGACACACACTAGCAGTTATGGGAGTAAACTGCCACCAAGTCTAGTCTCTCAGGCAGTTACGGGAGTGAACTGCCACCTAGTATGAGTTAACTAGTCTCTTAGTCTTCAGTTAACTGACTGAAACATAGTGAAGTGAGGAGGAGATCATGGAATCATGAGTAATGCGCTAGTCTGGTGATGATCCCAAGGACAATGTGCATTAGCTGGTGATGATCTCAATGCTGCATGGTGATAATCCCAATGTGGCATTGTAATACCCCTAGGATGAACCCCAAATTGTAAATGTAAATGTAAATGTGCTTATAAGCTGGTGAACTGTTGATATAATTTTGCATGCACTTTCCATGGTATAGTGCGCACATGTACTGCGCACTAAAATGATGAAGTGAGCACATTCCAGGATAATGCGCGCAACAAACTTAAGTGCGCCCGATTTTGAGGCCAGGGAGCCTTTTGTGTATATGTTGTGTTTTAGAGGCTGGTGAGCTAGTTATTATAAGCTAGGAGGCTTATGTGTTGAATTAGGCCAGAGAGCCTAGATGCTAAAGGCCAGTGAGCCTATTTTTGTATATGTCTTATCATTAATATAATACATCGCTGCATGTAAACCGACCATGATAAAAGAGTATGGGGGACTAAACTCCACTAGTTAGGGAAAGGGGCTAAAAGTTAAGGATAAGGGGCTAAGATAGGGAGCTTAAGCCAAAAAGGAATATTATATTAATATTCCTTAAAGTATAAAGTATGGATAATTATTTTATCCTAAGCTCTAAGGATGGGGACAAGTGGGCCAAAGTAGCTCTCAACATGACCAGTCTCAAGTTGGGAACATGCATACATATAGTTTGGACTTAGTTCATTTGCCCATTCATTCATTTCCATCGTCATTCACTCACTCATTCAACTGTCCTTGGTACCTTTTTGTACCTGTATCTGTAATCGTACCTGTACCTATACCCATACCCGTACCTGGTTAGCTTGGGAGCTGGACTGAAGAGGCAGGTTGTCAGGCCAGTGAACAATTCTCTCTAGGTGAGAGAATTGCTGGGAATTGATTTCTCGAAGGTGCTAAACTGCAGCTACAGGGCTCTGAGACTTCCTGTTCGACATGTTGCTGAAGCCTCAAAAAGGAAGGGGTGTAGCCGAAGGACTGTTGAGTAGAGAAGGGGCACACTTCCTAGGGTGGGATAGGCATGTGGGGAATGAGGCACTATAGGCTGTTAGTTTGAGTTGGCACTTGTGACATAGTTTTTCCTGTTGTCTGAGATACATCATCCTGGTTAGGAATCCCTTTACTTGGGTGGAGTTTAGTCTCAGCTTGGGGGTGACCCACTGTTGAGAGTGATGACCAACGTGGTCTAAGGCTGGGAGGTTCGTGGAAGGTCTTCACATAGTTGGTGATATTTTTACCAAGATAAGTGTCCATTTTGTGTTAAATTACATGCTTCATCATTATGTATGCGTTTATTTTTATGGGTTATTCCTGTGTGTGCTGCATGTGTATTTTATTATTATTCTGTATGAATTTGTGCATTTGCAGAATGTATTTGTCTATTTTAAGTTTTATATATATAAAGTTCCGCAAGAGTTTCTGTGTGTATATGTTTTAATTTTGTATACAGTTCGAAATTTTTATGTGGCATAGCCCAGTTGGATGCTGGGGATGTTACAATATGGTATCAGAGCTCCAATTTTCAACACTCAGCCTGGATGGGCTGAGCAAGTTGAATTGAAGTGAAATTTCACAAAGAATTGATTTCAAAGTGGCCAAATTTCAAGTTACAGAGCGTCCATGGTAAAAATTAGAAGCAATTGCATGGAATTGGGCAAAAACACCAATTTCTGTTGTTAAATTCATGGAAAAATTGAGAAATTTGGCCAAATGGTGAGATATTCTTGATTTAATATCTGTTCTAGCAAATTCAGACCTGGAATTGGTCGAATTTGAAGTTACAAGGAATCCATGATAGATGGAGCGAGATTAGTTGATTAAAATTCTCAATTCGTGAATTGAGTTTGGGAAAAATTCGTTCCAGGAATGTCAACCTGCAACGATTTGTTGTTGCAGAGGTTGAATCGGTGTTATCAGGGTGAAATTGAACAAATTTCATAGTTGCAAAATGTCTACGGTGAAAATTGGGAAAAAGTTAGGCAAAAACTAATTGGATTTAATTCGACATGGCACAAGCTTTCTTGTGCCCTAGGGGCATCTTGATTGGCCAAGTGATCTCATTGCTGTTATAAACCTAATGCTACAGCCAATAGGGCTGCAGCAAACTCATCCTTTTCTCACTGTTTACTCAATTTTCTACCACTAAAATTTACTTGCAAGCTACCATAATTAATCTACTAGTTGTTGGCTATCTTTTGGGTGGTTTACTGGTTGATTTAGTAGCTAGAATTTGCTGCTGTAGCAATTGTTTGCTATAGCCATAAGGCTGTTACAAAAAATTGCTGATAACACTATATAACAACCCTCTAATTGCTATCAACGTCTTGTCTAAAACATTGGAAATTTATCTACTTATTGCTAGCTTTGTTTCCAACATCTTGCACTAGGTTTTGATGGTTAAATTTGCAGCTCTTATTATCATTTATTGCCGATATATATATTTCCATACTGCTGCAATTTGGGACAGCAAGATTACTTGCTGCATCCCGATTGATTTGAGACTTTTATTATCATCCATTGTCTTGTTCTGGGCAGGGCTAACAGTGTTTTGCAGGCACATCATCTTTGGCAACCAATTACCTTCTCACGAGACTTATTTTCAAGCCTCATCTCCTTTCTTGACCTTGACCTATAGGGGCACTTTTCATATCTTTTTACTTTCCATCTCATTTCACCCTAGGGTCACCCAGGATTCCTCCTTGTGATTCTATCATCACTTAAGTGAGGGGAGTGTTTATCTAAGGTGACAGTGGGTAAATACTCCCATAGTTGTCACACCTTTGTGGTTTGGGTTGAGCTTTGCCCAAACTACAGATTGTGCGATAACATGTGGCTATAGCCTCCAACAAGAATATTAAAATACTCCTCCCAAAGTTGATTTCCCTAGATAGGTGTGTTGAGGTAGTTATGCCATCAACAAATATGCCAAGATGCCAACTAGAGGAGCACACCACATGTCTAATGAGTCAACAATCTTGAGATGCCAAAACAATGCCAAAGATATCAAAGTTAGTAAGGGCACTCCCTCCAATGTAATGTTGAATGACCAACTCCTCAAACAATGGATCCCATAAATACATGTGCATAGGAGGCCCACTTTGGTTGTTATAACAACCTCCAAGGGTGGGGTGACCTCAAATTGTGTGCCAAATGCATGGATGCATGTGCAAATAACAAGCTCTCCTCAAATCAATAGCCGCAAGAGTGGAGCGACCTAGGAGAATATGTAAGATAGTCAAATCTCCTCAATAAATGTGCCAATGACAACCTTGAGAAACCAACCACATACCAAAAATAGGAGGGGTAGGTGGAGTGCTTTTTCCAGTGCATCAATCAGCTAATGCCATAAAAGGTGCACCCTAGGAGAGTGTGCATGGAAGGTGGGACGTCCTCCAATACAAAAATAAAACAATCAAACCATGCACCACAATGTGAAACCATGTGCCAAAACCATCAACTCCTCTCCAAAACCATGGGTAAAAGAGGAGGGCGACCTAAGAAAGTGTGCACATGTAGAGCGCTCTTCAAGAGAACATCTCATCCATCCAAAAATATCATCACCAATCCCAAGATKCACAATTCAATTACCATGCCAAGCCTTAGGAAACCCCTAAGTTAATATGTCCTGCTCTCCAATGTTCACCAAGATTAACATGAATGCACACATGCTCAACATCCAAGCAACAAATCCAATAATGAACCACAATACTCAGGGAGTACCTTTAGTTGATGGGTCTCCCTTTCCATGCAATGTGCTAGGGGTTAATCAAGAGTGCATTATGCCAAGCAAAACCCCATGAAGACACTAAATACTCCACAAGATACAAGCCAACAACAAAAGATGATAATCCTCATGCTTCTTTATTGAGGTCGTTTCACTACTTCACACATGTGGACACACTTCTAGAAGGGTACACTTGTCTACCTTGCTATTTTTGGAGCATGACTTGGTCTATCCTCCAACAAAGAAGGCACCCTTATCTCTTGGTTCTATTTTTGGAAAGAAGTTGCAACTAACTTCAATATTTTATTGTTGTTGACTTGGATATTGAAATTAGTTAGATGGGGATATTAGTATTTTTGTTTTCCTAGAATATTTTATTGGAGGAAGTTGAGGATCTCAATAAAATTCTTGCTACTTTTAGTAAGCAAGTTGTTGAGAGTCTTATTTTATTGTATTCCTTGGAGAGAAAAACGGATCTAGGAAAATAAATACTATTTTATTGTATGAGAGAATTGAGCTAAAACCTATATAAGGGTTTTCCCTCTCCATTTGCAACTTGGGAGATTGATTAATGGAAGAACTTGTGAGTGAAGCTCCAAGCTTCCGGAAATAAGGTACTTTATTTGTCTAAGTTGTGAGTATTTGTATGTACAATTTATTATGTGTGGCAAATATTCTTGGTATAATGTTGGCAAGATTTTCATTATAATTTAGATTGTCAAAGCTAATTTAGGAGTCTTTTGTTAATGCCCTAGACATCCATTGTGAGCGAATGCTTAACCACTTCTAGGTTGGTTTGGTTGTGGAGCTTTCCCCCTTTGAGAAGTCCCTTCCCTTCTATCTTGTGATATTTTGTTTGCCAAGTCAGGGGTGTTATAGAGCACGTCACTTCACTTCCTATAGCCCCTAATCTCTCTTGAAGGATAGCCCTCTTAGATTGTATTGCATGACTCCACAACCCAAATGAATAAGGCATTGGATTCCCTTTCATCCATCACCCCCAAACAAACATAAAAATTCTTTCTTTCTTGTTTTGTTGAAAGTTGTTAAGCTCCCTTTACTCCCACTCCATACTACACAATGTTGGCCTAGTAACCCATAGGAAAGCCCCCCATGACTTAGGTCCATCCTTGGTCTAAAGTGCAGAAGAGAGTTAGTAAGGTAATAGTGGCCAACCTCTTAGTTCCCCATAGGCTAGTGCCCATTTTTTGGACTTTAATCTAAAAGTGCTAGTTTGTCCACTCTTTTGGACCCTTGGATTGAGAAGGTTTGGTTATTTGCACATGGATCTATGCCTTGGCACACTTGCTGTGGAGTTTGAATTGGTCACAATGCATA
>JASDQU010817271.1:17284-39558 GCA_032191745.1 Picea mariana | reverse complement strand
GGGGATGACTCTACTGAAGGTTTTTACGGGTCAGTATAATTCCTAAAACTCATCATATATTTGAATACCCTTGAAGTAATTGTTCAATGCTGAATCTCATTAATCTTTCATGATGATATTATTTCCTTTTATTTTGCAGACCACAACATGCTTCAAGGGTCTTTGATATGGTGGATGAATTTTATGTAGGAGACTTGAAGCACTAATACAAATGAAAATTTTTGCCATCATCTTTAGCTTTTCTCAACAGGAAAATCCCATCTGTCATATCAGATCAAATGGACAGGCTAATGGAGTCAGTAAGATTGTATGCTTGATTTAAAAGTTGGAATGCTTGTGTTGTAGGTGAAGAGTGACAAGCATTCAGTTCTAGGATGATTGGCAACATTTTCCACTTCTGCAAATTGAAATATGCAGTGGGATAAAATAACAAAAGTGCTAAAGAAAAAAAAAACTACAAATTAGGATTTGTTACAAAAGTTTTTCTATCTATTGACACTGCAGTTAGAAGAAGTGAAAATCGGYTTATTCAGAAGGATTTGTCCTTAGGGAATTCCCTAAATTGTCTTATAATTCATGTTTAGAACACCACAGCTATGTGTAAGACTTTGCRGGCAATTAGTTTTGCTCAATACASCCATATTTTATCATTATTCAGGCTCCCTTCTCCATTTTAGTGCCATACATATACTTCACATACTGCTAACTTTATTTCAATTGAGTGCATCAATGTAAATCCTTTTTTCAAAAGATTATTAGTATGCAGCATTTTCTGCTAAATTTGTAGATGAAGCTTATTTTTTGTTGCTTTACCATGAAGGTTTTTCTGAAACTAAAATGATTGCCAGATAYAAGAGCTCAAAACAAATATTAAATASATTTTCTTCATGATAAACAACAAAGAGTGATCTAGTAGGAGTACATTGCAAATGACTAAAATCTATCAAAGACTTGTATTTTCAAAGTTAAAAACAAGAGCCTTGAGTGGCAAAGTACCTGCCTCTATTTTGAAGGTGTGCAAGCCGTGAAAATTTGTAAGTTGTACAACAAAATTGCCAGTTACTCCCTTAAATTTAAATAGTGAAGATTAAATCCACCATTGTATTTTTTTTTTCATGTCTAACTTGGAATACCAGAAATGGATAATAGATACAATATAAAATTATTTAATTTGTTAGCTTTTTAGCTTGGGAGGTACTCCGCATGTTTTGTCTTGTATGCAGATGTAACCTTATGTTGACACTACTAGGCACTTAACTTTGTAATGGGTTTTTATAAAGTTGTAAAGTGGTTCTTTTATTAGAGTGACTTTTTAATAAAGCGTACCTTCTAATTTTAAAGTGACTTTATTTCATAAAATGCACTTATGTAATAAAGTGAAATGTACTTTAATATTTTAAGTGATTTATTTTGAAGGGAATGAATCATGTCCTTTGATCATGTAAAGGCAAGATTAGATATTGGCCTCTGGATTTAGGGATGGGGAAGGTGAAAAGACACTTGGAAGGTGAAAGGTCACTTTCGGATTTATAAAAGAATGCATTGGGTAGTGTGCAAGACACATTGAGAGGAGGAGTTTGAGAGATTTCTGAGTAAGCTTGAGAGAGGAAAGAGGGCAGCAAGGAGGGCATGATTCCCAAGAGAGCTACGGCAACAAGGAGGACACGATTCCCAAGAGAGCTAGGGCACAAATCCCAAGGAGGCATTTTCTGTTTTAAAGTGCAGCAGTGTTATTTGTTGGGACATGTCGTACTGTACGGATCGGTACATGCCATACAACAACATATTTGAGGCATGAAAACCGAGGCAAGAGTGGGCCCAATTTTCAAGGTAGCCTTTGAAGAATTTTCTGAAGGAGGTCGGTTGTACAGGAGGCAAGGTACAACAACTTGTTGTGGCACGGATTTTGAGGTCCCAATATTCAACAAATCCGTACAACTGTAAGGACTGTGGCACAAATTTCAAGGCAGATTTGTGGTGGGACTGTTTTGTGCTGTAAGTGGTTTTCTCTTGGTTGGAAAAGTGTTATTGTTGCTGTTATGTACTTTCCTAAAGCTGAATAATAGAATCTCTCTCTCTCTCTCTCTCTCATTGGGTTTTCCCACATTGGGGTTTTCCCTGGCATTTGCCTAAATTTTTGAGTTATTCATGGGTGATTGAATGCTGTTCATTGTGTTTATTTCTGCTGCATAATTACTTGGCAGTGTTTATTTATGCTTATGATAATTTCTGAATGTGGGTTTTAGACATTTCAGAGTTCATGCAAGACATTTATATCTAGGTTGCTAAGTGTATGACAAAATATTAGTTTGCTATTTTTTGTCATTAAATTTCTACATGGTATCAGAGCTTGGTCTCTGAGTGATAGTGAACAATGAGATTTTTGGGCAAGTTTGAAGGGGGAAAATTTGTGATTGTTTTTCCTTGCGCTCTGATAGGGAATATGACTGCTTGCATTAGATTTGAGGATTGATCGGATGGTATTTCCAACTATTTGCAGTGGAAGGTTTGGATGTCAGTTGTTCTCAAGGAGAACAAGATTTGGAACTATGTCAGTTCTGTTGTTGTGGTTCCCACAATAGATCCCGTTGCTTTGGATTTTCATGAGGTCAAGGAGGCCAAAGCTCAGTGGATTATTCTGGATGGAGTGAAGGATCACCTTATCCCACACTTGGCTGAGAAGAAGACAACCAAAAAGATATGGGATGCACTTAAGAACTTATTTGAGGCGAAGAATGAAAATCGGAAGATGGCCTTGAAGGCTAAGCTGCATGATACCGAGATGGGTAAGGAGGAGAGTGTTTCTTCTTATTTTACCTAGGTAGCTCAAGTGAAAGATGAGTTGACTGCTGTTGGAGAGGTCATATTAGATTCAGAGTTGGTGAGGATAACCTTGAAAGACTTCACCAAAGAATGGAAAGTCTTCGTGAAGTGTGTGGGGGGTCGTGAACATCTTCTAGATTGGAGTAGACTGTGGGACGATTTCACTCAGGAGGAGATCCAGGAAGGATTTTAGAGCAGTGGACAGAAGATAGATGGAGTTGATGAGAATGTTTCTCTTACTGCAAAGAGCAAGAAGAAAGGAAATTTCGAGAGGGACTTGAGTAAAGTCAGATGTTATTGTTGTAACCAGTTGGGGCACCTTGCTTCTTATTGTCCTGAGAGGAAGAAGAAGAAGGAACCAGAGGGGCCCGAGACAACTGCTATAGCAACCATGTAGGACTTTGCTTCCAAGTATGACATGGAGTTTTCTTTGGTTACCCTAGTTTCTAGTGTCGGTAGTAGAGGATTTGGAGGTGATATCAGATGGATTGTGGATAGTGGAGCCTCTTGCCACATGACGAGAATCTGACGAGTATTCCTTAATATCACGTAGATAGGTCCTGACCGATAGGTGGTAAATGAAGGTGGTATGGCGCGAGTTGTACGTAGAATTGGAAGGGTTAGATTCCAACTCGAGTATGGAGGATTCCTGGAGCTTGATGGAGTTCTCTTTGTTCCAGGGTTGAGGGTTAACTTGCTCTCAGTCTCAGCCTTGGAGGACGTAGGATATTGTACATTGTTCAAGAGGGAACATGTCTTTATCTACAAGGTGGGAGCGGACCCGGTGGAACTGCAGCTGATCGGTGATCGGGTGGATAGGTTGTATATGTTGCGAGGACAACCTTCAGTGTATGATTCAACGTCAGATGAGGAGCATGAGGAGGCTCTTGAGATTGTGGTGGGCCCAAGAATTCAGTCTTGCATTCTGAGAGAAGAGAGCGAGTCTCTTCTGAGCACCGATAGAAGGCTCAACCGGTGTGGTTGAACCAATGCTTAGGGTGGAGTGGATTCTCCAAGGAGCTCAGGGTTCCGAGTAGTTGTCAGGAGAAGATCTTATAGTTCGAGTTCTGTGCAGGTGTTGAGGATAGCTCCAGGTTTAGAGGGAGCTCCTACTGAGCAGTGTGATGGGACCAGATGATGGAGATGGCAGTGAGTACTTCCTTCGCTAAGAGGGAGTGTTATCTTTTTAGCTTGAGAGGTACTCCGCATGTTTTTTTTTGTATGCGGATGTAACCTTATGTTGACACTACTAGGCACTTAACTTTGTAATGGGTTTTTATAAAGTTGTAAAGTAGTTTTTTTATTAAAGTGACTTTTTAATAAAGTGTACCTTTTAATTTTAAAGTGACTTTATTTCATAAAGTGCACTTATGTAATAAAGTGAAATGTACTTTAATATTTTAAGTGATTTATTTTGGAGGGAATGAATCATGCCCCTTGATCATGTAAAGGCAAGATTAGATCTTGGCCTTTGGATTTAGGGATGGGAAAGGTGAAAAGACACTTGGAATGTGAAAGGTCACTTTCGTTTTTATAAAAGAATGCATTGGGTAGTGTGCAAGACACATTGAGAGGAGTTTGAGAGATTTCTGATTAAGCTTGAGAGAGGAAAGAGGGCAGTAAGGAGGGCATGATTCCTAAGAGAGCTAGGGCACAAATCCCAAGGAGGTATTTTCTGTTTTACACTGCAATAGTGTTATTTGCTGGGACAGGTCGTACTGTACGGATTCGTACAGGTCGTACTGTACGGATTCGTACAGGTTGTACAACAACAGATTTGAGGCAAGAGTGGGCACGGTTTTCGAGGCAACCTTTGAAGAATTTTCTGAAGGAGGTCGATTGTACAAGATTCAAGGTACAACAACCTGTTGTGGCATGGATTTCGAGGTGCCAATATTCAACAAATTCGTACAACTGTACAGACTGTGGCACAGATTTCAAGGCAAATTTGTGGTGGGACTGTTTTGTGCTGTAAGTGGTTTTCTCTTGGCTGGAAAAGTGTTATTTATGCTGTTATGTACTTTCCTGAAGCCAAATAATAAAATCTCTCTCATTGGGTTTCCCCACATTGGGGTTTTCCCTAACATTTGCCTAAATTTCTAAGTTATTCATGGGTGATTGAATGTTGTTCATTGTGTTTATTTCCGCTGCATAATTATTTGGCAATGTGTATTTCTGCTTATGGTAATTTCTGAATGTGGGTTTTAGACATTTGAGAGTTCATGCAAGACAATTATCGCTAGGCTGCTATGTGTATGACAAAATATTAGCTTGCTGATTTTTGTCTTTAAATTTTTACATAATTCATAGAGATTATTGGATTACTTGCAGTATAAGTAAGATGTGTTGGTAGGTATAAGCTATGTTGACAGAAGTATAATATGCTTCATTGGTTCTTCTTTAGGGGGACACACTACTCCTTTCTGCATTGTCATGTGCCTAATCGTGACACAAACTTGGTAGGTATATCTCTGATTCTGAATCCTTTGCCCCAAAAGGATGCAAGACTTGTACCCATGATAGCCATGGCCACAAGAGAACAAGCTATTGGAACTGCACGAGTACTACCAAAGAACACTGTGGCTAATAGTCCAACAAGGGTTTAGCTTTGCATTCCAGTACAAAGTGGGATAGTTTTGTGGACATTCTCTTCTTGTCTGTTAAACAATAAGAAACAGTCAGATAGTTGTGTTCTGTCCAAGACAATGCAAAACCTATTAGCTTTTGTCTCAAACTCTTATCTCAAGTGTTATCTCTAATAAATACAAGCTCAAATCGTATAAATATTAAACTATAAGAAATGTTGCATGGCATACAGAGCACCCCTATGGCTTCTCTAACAGATCATCTGCCTAGCGTATGAAAATGTATAAAAGAAGCAATTGAAAGAATAATTCATCAACGACGTCAAAAGAAGACCAAAAATCACCTTAGCAGGGGCAATTCGGCCACCCAACAGCCATTGGCCAATCATGAATGCAATAGCATGGAATGACAGTAGTGGAAACACTAGCTGGAGCCCTTCAATAGATAAGATTTGACTGTGATTCCGTGCAAATGGGATTTCAATATGGAGTGATGTGCAAGCCATGGGTATTAATGGCATGAATGGATGGTTTGCATTTACCAATGGTCTGACATAGGTATTTAGGGCCAAACCCATAAGCACAAGAATCAAAACAACCTGGAACACACAATGCTATCTGTTACCCCTCATATAGCATGACAATTGCCCCAAGTTGAAGACCCTACCCTAGCACACTGCATTTGGATGATACTAACTTTGGAACCATTATGTTGTTATTGGATGCATATATATCATGGATCATCATTTTGGCAACATTTATTTTTTTATGGATTATCACCTTGGTGACATCATCATTCCATCTATTGGAGGCTTGCATTTTTGATTTGATGGATCACTTGGCTTGTTGTTAGGAACTATTATCACATGATTTGTACTTGTGCAAAACCCTCCACAAGATGCCAATCTTGTGTAACAACTAGAAGTACTTGTCACTATCACCTAGGCAAGTACTTCCCTCGTTTTAGTGAAGTAAAGAGATCCAATACAAGGGAGGCTCCCCTAGTGATCTCAAGGGATCCTATACAAGTCTATGACCCCCTATCTTGGTCACCCAATGAGATGGGCTAGGTCTAGAAAAGTGGAGAGGTTGGAATTAGTTATACGAGGTAATTGGTTGACTTGTGCGAAACAAGAAGTATTCCAATGCATATAATAGTCGATTACCAAGTTATATCAACTACCAATCACTTGTAGACACTAGATATGAAGTAAAACTAATTGCTGTTGTAAAATTGCAATAGTAATCCAGTGTATATCAACAATGATAGTTTGCAACAACAACAACAAATCAGCCCAGAAAAATCCACAATTATATCTCACAATTAAGCTCTCAACAAATAGATCAATATCCAATCATTAAACAATAGTTCTGGGCTGATTTCCCCCAAATTTTAAGTTATCAACAACTAGTAAAGCCCTAATGGCTGTAGCAAACCTTTTATAACGACAATAAATTCTCTTTGTTTTCCAAGCGTTGAGTTAGGATTAGTGAGTGAATGAGGTTAGTGAGTTGTTTGTCAAATAACTTTGAGAGAGAAAAAAAGGGTTGTGTGAGTTTTGCAAACACTTGTAAACCAAAGACTAGTGTCATTTCTTCTCTTTGGACAATGGAGTCAAACAACACCATAAATTGGATAGCCAAGAAGATGGGAATTTGAAACCCTAGGACCATGCTTTATAGGCCTAGGATCAAATTCAAGAGGGGATCCCTAAAGTTTATGGCCTTATAACCCTACGTGCCATCTCCTTCTTCTAGGACGTCCAATTTGGGGATTAGAGTGAACTAGGTCATGTCTAAAGTTTATAGCCTTATAAACCCTAGAATTTGAGCTAGGCAAGACAAAACCCTAGGGGGATAATGGATTTTAATCCCTAGGACTAGGTCTCAAATGATTCAACAAACAAGAAGAATGAAATGGGGAGGGGGATGAAGACTTGCAATCCCTTCCAGGGTTTCAAGCAAGAACAAAGTAACCTGTAACAAATAAACCATATAAGATTTACCACAATATACCATGAAAACACTTAAACTTGACAAAGAAACTTACTCCAACCAATTTGAAATGCATGAGGAAACCCTAGCTCAAGATCATCCATCAAAATAAGACAAGGCATCCACAAATTCTCCTCCAAAAGGTGCACACAAAATTAATAGAGTGAAAAAGAGAAGTAAGAGAGCAAGTAGTAGTGATCTCACAAGTGTGAGAGTTGTGTCCGATTAGAATGAGCGCTAGCCTCATTTATATGGGTTAACCCTAGCACATATATCCACATAATGTTCTAAAACAACAATGATCCATGATACAAGTGAGGCCAACCCCTCAAATAGCCTCTAACAATGCTAATACACCACAATAATGGTGAGGTCAAGCTCCCAAAGGGTGAAGAGATCCTCCCAAGGCTATGTGTCATCATTAAATGGTGTAAGCAAGGTGGAAGATCCTCATCAAGTGCCATGTCATGTCTCAAAGCCATCAAGTGGTGTCCTAATGGCAAGCAAGCCCCAACATCATCAACAAACCCTAGCATATGACATCATCATCAATAGCCCGATGTTAAGGGTGAGAAGGTCAACATCCAGGTGGAATGATCATGCATCACCTCTCTGAGTAGTGTCTAAGCATAATCAAGTGCAATGTCCTCCATCAAACGTTGAATAAGGTATGGGGTGCACTGTCCAAGGTGTGGGATTTCTTCCCATCTTCATGCCATCATGACCATATCTGTCAAAATGAGAGCTCATATGACCATCGTCCAAGGTCTAGGAGGTGTGAGAGGATGCATCTGAAGGGGGCCAATCACCAGGTGACCCAACACTCTACATCACACATGATGTATCCTGTACAAAGTGCACAATGTCATGGGGTGAAAGCACAAAGATTTTCTCCAAAGACCATGTCAGGTGCACTCAATCAATCAATTGACTCAAAACCATGGAATCAAGTAAAAATAAAAATGGTTTTTAAAATAGAGTTCCTCAACAGTGGTTTGGAAAATTATACAAGTAGGAAGGCCAATGCCATGTATGCATGGGTAGGGAATTTTAGGGCTATAACAAGAGGCACCAATCAAAATCTCCATAGGGACTGGAAGAGTAACCAGTCAGAGGAGTAAACTCTAAGTAATGAGCTCAGCTTCCTAAGGTCATGCTAAACCCAAACTTTGTATGACAAGTGGACTCAAAAGTTTATGCTCTGTTCAAAGGCGATGTTGTTCCTGAGATTAAACTTAAGGCTCAAAGGATAATGTCAGGCATCAGGAAAGTTTATGAGAGTGTTTTTTTATAACTGTTTTTTCTACCTTAGTTGTATGAGAAAAATTCCTTAAATGAAATTAATAGTGTGGAAGCACAGAGGCCGTATTTTGTGTCTGAGTCGAAATTGAAATATTGAATGGCACGAAAGAAAATACAAAACTGTAAAACAAAGCAAGGCATCAATTACTGAAGAATCTCACCCTATTGCAGTAGAAGAAAATAGATAGTGTAACCTTGAATAAAGTGTGAAATACAAAAATCTACACAACTTGCAGGTCTTGATTTACTCACAGTAAATACAGAGGAAAAGTTGCTTGCTTAAAAAATTACTGATGCAATTCGATTATAGTAGTTGTACTAAATTGGAATCAAACATTTATCAAGGAAATGTTTAAAGAAATGTATGAGATATGGAAAACACAGAAGACGTACATAACCCAGATTAAACAAAACTTGTAATCCCTGTTTGCACTTGTATTAATACTCAATAAGGATGAGTTTTCTCTATTACAATCGGCAAGAAGCAACCTCTGATAGATCTTCAATATATGCATTTATACAAAATTGTCACAACCCCCAAACGGTTGGACTTCTCATAATTTAAAATAATAACTATTACAACATGTAAAACTAAAAAGTTATATTAGCATTCTCCTCTGTCTTTTCGTCTGTTGGCAGAGACGTTTTTTCTCCTAATCCTTTAGCCTGGAGACAGCTGGCATCTGATCTTGACCTATATGAGTAGTATGTACATGTTTTTCTTACTTGCTTCCAGATGTGCTTGCTTTTCCATATTCGACACATTGGATGCATTTACTTACTAACTGTACCACCAACCCAGAAGGTTCAGTTGCTTCATTTTCTTCAAAGATGTATAACTTCTTTTCTACCTAAGGCAACCTTTCCTGTATCCTTTTTTCTCCCAAAGATGTGACCTGTAACTGCAAGCTTGGGTTTACTATCCATTTGTTTATTTGGATCAGATCAATTTGGTTCATTTGCTGGATGGTCGTCATGGCTTCTTCTTTGCTTGTCCTAGAATTATATTGGTTCTTTGCTATGTCAATTTGTCCCAGGGCTTCGGAGATAGTATTTCCCTCAACATCCAGTAGCCCTTTGTCTAGTGAAGACATTGCTTCTAGACAAGCTTCGTTCACCTTTCTGGCCAATCTTTTTCTTTCGGCAAAATTCGTTTCCCAGGCCTTCAAAATTATGTCGTCTCTGGTTTGCTCAAAAAAAGACAGTCGAGAAACCTTTGATACATCATCTTTTGGTACTAGTAAGATAGCCTCCTGAAACTTGGCTCGAGATGAACAAGCTTCTCTTTCTTTAATGTAAATGTTCTTCAGGGAAAGGTCTACTACCCGGTAACAATTTTGGATGGCTTCCACTTTTGTAAAAAGATCCTGTTGGGCTGATTCTAAATTTTCATGTACTTCCAGTGCTTGACCCTGAAACGTTGCCATCTCTACTGCTGTACCCTCGGTCAAGTCTATCTTGGTTTGTAGTTGCTTGATTAATTCTTCTTGTTGAGTGACCAATTGTCTATTGGCCTGTGAATTTTGATAGAGTTCATCAAGGTTAGCTTTTAGCTGTTGGATTTGATGTCTGTCATAGGCTATGACTTATTCAAATTCTTTGTTCATCTTATTTCTCACATCCTATTCCATAGTCATTATTTGGTCTTGCAACTTCCCTACCAACAGGTTTCTCTATTTCAACTGCTCAACTAGATTTTCTACTGACCACTGATTGGCCGTGGAAAAATAACCTAATGAACCTGCCATCTCCTTAGCGAATTCTGAATCCTCTAGATTCTGTCCATCATACAACATTCTTTGCCTTTTGACTGTTGCACCATCTTTCTGATGCGTTTCTCGTTTAACTATGGCCCTCCTCTTCTTGCTGAAAAAGAAGTCTGAAGTAGGCATTTCTTCGGCTGAAATCGGGGTAAGATCATCTATAAAGATGACTTCAGAACTGGGATTTCCACGACTTGACTTCAAAGGTGTTAATGAAATAATGGGGTTACCTATCTCTGAGGACGACTGTTTCCCTGTTGTGTTGGTAACTGGTTTATCTAGTGTAGACGACGATGTATCCTGTCTTCGTTTCAGAAAGGCTTCGAGCTGAGTGCCTAATGGAGTTGATACTGAGTCTTCCAATTCTTCAGTTGAGACTTCAATTTCTTTTGGGTTTTCCTTAGTTTCCTTCTTTCCAGAGCTCCCTGTCTCAAGGATCAAAGGTACAGTCTCCTGTGTATACGGAGGGGCTACTGACTCTCCCTACAGTACCTTGGGCAAGCTACTCCGTCTGTGATTTTGGAAATTGAAGAAGCTGGCCCGTGATCTAGTGACAGAGTTTGGACTCTGTCTAGTAATTCCTCGTATGACCTGGCTCCTCTGAATATTTCATCCTGTGGGGAAATCTCGTTCACATACTTATTTAAGTTATATTGAGATAGGTGAGTTTCCATGATCTTCTGTGGATCGTGCCTTTTAAACTCAATATCAATTAACTTGACGTCTTCTAGAGGCGCAGCCTTTACTTTCGAATGGCTGAAATCTAACAACGAAAACATACCAAACTGAAGAGGGAAGGTTGGCCATACCTTTTTCTGGACCGCTTTCAATTCTTTGTTGATGCCCCCTGTCACGGTTTGATACGCCACATCTCGGCATACCAACCGATCTGGTAAAAAATTTGGGAGAGCATGGGGGTGAATAGAGCACTCGAAAACCCTGATGTAGGAAAATGTTTCCTCGATATACTAGTCTGCTATTTTGCCCAGGTTGGCCATGATTCTGTTGAAAATTCTGGGAGGTGGGAAACCGTATAGGGCGATATGAATCGACACCACTACATAAGGACAAATTTCATAGAAGAAATCTCTGGATTTGTCCTCCCACATCTTGGAGTGATAGAAATGGATAGGCTCGACGCTGGTCGGGGTCTAGCTCCATCTCATCAGAGGGAAAGGATTCATAAAACAAATGGCATCCATGATGTATGCTGACATTTAGAAAGGGGCAGGCTGCCCTCTGGACTTTGCCAGTTGGTACTTTGTGATTTCCTTAGCCAGGTTGTCTGATAACATCTTGGCCCAGTTGAAAGAGTATCCCTCGACTACTTCGTGCATAATTGGTACCCTTGCCAATAGGAAGTGAGTGGATCTCTTCTTCCCGAAAAGTCTACATAACATCATAGCCACATAAATCAAATGGTCGTCTAACGATGTTGTGGCATATATGCCGTGAGTGTCTTCTTTGAATTTCTCCGGGTGCCCCCACTAGTCCTTGATTAAATCAGGATAGTTTTTCCCATATTGTGTGCACTCCTGTTTCTCAAACTCTGTTATGAATGCATTGTTGTAACTATATTTAAAAATGGGGGATAGTTTATACATTACTAGTATATGCTCTGGTCGAAAAGACCCAACAACGACCTTTTGTGAGTTGTAAATGCTCCTGGTTGCAATGTCGATGTTTTCTAGGGCTCAGCCTATCATGTTGTTATACGGCATGAGTCTCGACCGCATGACTATTTTGTGTAGCTCCGAATAAGCTATATCCCTAAGCTTGGTTGCATAGGGTTCGCTCACTTCGTCGCCTGAATCCTCAGGGCAATTTATAAGCTCGTGCTCTAGAATATCAAACACCTGTGTCCATGATTTTACAGTATCGATGGCTCTTGGTGAGGTGTCTGACATAACATTTGTGTTCGGATTTGCGCTTTCACCTGCTGCTTTAGCCATCTTTCGTGGTGCCATGATATTAATGAAATCAAAACTGTGTTACCTGTTACAGGGGAATGCGTGAGCTCCTCAGTTGGCTAAAACTTGCTATTCTGCGAGAATGAAAATGGAATTCAAAATCCAATATTCTTATTCACCTCAAGCGTATTGATTTGTGAATACCTTTACTGATGATAAATTCATTTACTTTAATGAGAAAATCTAGGCGACGTTCTGCAATCTATATTGAAATCATTGCCGTTGATTTGTGATTAATGCCATTAATGTTGGTGGTTCCCGATTGAGGACTTGGATAAAGTAGGTTTGAAATTCCCTGAATCGCAAATTCGCGAAAGATTAATTGCGAGATGATTTTCGGGTATTCGGACTTCGAGACTTTAACCTTAGCTTGAGATAGAATTCTCGAAACCCGAAACCGCAAAATGATTAATTATTGAATAATTATTTTTTTAGTTTTAATTAACCCTGCTTAAGTTTAAAGTATTTCAGAAGTTCGGACTTCGGGATTTTAGAATGCGATGGATAGCAAAGGTCCAAACTTCGAAGTGCGAAGTTGTTAATTAACTTTTAATCATGATTAACTTAACTAATTGAGGTTTAATATTTTGGCATTTTGTTGCTTCGCGGATTAACAAGTTAGCCTTTTATTTTATTTCCGAAAGGCTATTACCCGTAGTGATGTGTCAGAGATGACGTCATTTTAGGTGATGTGTCAAGACCAGGGGGTGCCATGTGTCACTTAGGATCGTAGGAATCCTCGGCTGAAAAGGTTGGAAAAGGATGACACATGCCAATCCAGGGAAGACTCAGGAAGGTACATGTGTACTATGGCTGGGATCCTTCAAACACTTTTCGGGTATCGGAACTTTAAAGTTAAGACCTGGCAAAACGCTCGAAGCGCGAAGCTCCGAAGCGACCTCTAGTGACTTTACTCAGGCGGCTCCAAAACTCAGGGAAAAAGGGGATCGTTCGATCAACGAGGGAACTTTATCGATGACGGACATCGTGCGTGCTTTATGACTATAAGTAAATTTGATTTAAACATTTGAACGCCGACTTCTGAGTTATTATGAAAAAGATGAAGTTCGAGAAAGTAAAGCTCAAGGCTTAGGATTTATATGTGTTCCAACATATGCTCCATCTAGGGATTGCGTCTCCCTGTGAGGCGTGGAAGAACAGTAGACCAAATGCCTTTATTGGGTAAATGGAGTCATCAATGGATTTATGGGAAACACCTTTTGAAAAATTGTATAGAGAGAAATTAGACCTCAGTCCTGTCTCAGAAAACCTTCAAAGCACGATCAACTATCAATCTCAAGTTAGGCTATTAATAGTTTCTTTTTCCTAAAACTGAGTTTGGATTTGTTTAAGATAATCAAAACAACTTTAATTGGAGTATCAGACTTTGGTTGATTTTATTCACATCAAGACATAGTAATTTTAACAATTTCTTTAGGGGAAATCCCTTGTCGGTCTAGAATGTAAATATTATCAGAAAGAGAACTAGCTTCCAGAGTATATTTATACATGTATGACGACTTTTACAGATATCATAGATATTGCTTCACTGCCAGCGAGCCTGTTCAATACCCCAGTGAATTTATTTATATCCTTCATTGAATTTCCTTTCACCACTTCAAATAGAATTTTTACATTTTATTTGAGATGAGGGCAATCATTTTATGAATTTCCTTTCATCATCTCTTTTGGACAAATGGGAGCAATCATTTGATGAATTTCCTTTCACCATCTATCTCATATTTTATTATAATTTTGAAGTGGGGGCAATCAACATGTATGTATCATACAAGGATGATATATGGTTAAGATTTGACGATGAAAGTCTGTCAATAGTTTTTGATTGTACTCTGAGCTAGTTATTTCCCGATCTTCAATACATGTTTTCCTATAGGGAAGATATTATGATGAATTTTTATTTTCCAGGGATTTTTCTTGAGCGAATTAATCAATTAAAATTCGTTAGAAGAGCTAAAGTTACCAGGATTAGTCTAGACATACTTTCTTTCAGTTAAAATCAGAGGAACATAAATATTTTCGCCTAATCTTGTTTTGAAGATATGTTTTTAAGTTTTTAGAGGTAAGACGAAAATCTTTCTTTCTGTGAAGATTTAAAATTAGGTAGTGAAAATCAGGATAGGGTGAAAGATTTTAGATATGAAAAATGAAAATAGAACGAGGAGTCAGAGGGTTTGAAAAGGAATCTCATTTTCGCATAAGTTCACTTCTTGATTATTGAACTTCTCTTTTATCCTTCTTTTATTTTATTTTTATTTTGTTTTTGTCTTATTTTCATTTGATTCAGAAATCTAACGATTCTTTGACCAAGTGGTTATATTTACGAGAGTAGAACCTTGTTTATATCCGATAAGATTTCTTTCAATCTTTTAGCTTAAACAAAGCATATAAGTTTATACCTCGGATTTTATTTACGTTTTCAATCAAAGCAACTGTTAATTTATCACCTGTTTTGAGAGAAATAACTGTTTTGGAAACTAAGCGTTAGATTATGCTACCTCCTTATTTCTCATCCGAAAATAATTATTTTGCAAGAGCATAAAAATAAACAATCAGAGAGTTCCGTAGAATAGAAATGATACACAATACATATATTTTATTTTTGCTTTTCGGAATATTAAATAAAACAAGGTTTATTTAAAAGTAAAATTCAAACAACCTACGAAGGAAAATAAAATTGCAGAATTTAAACAAAACCAAACCGGTATATACAGTGGTAATGTGAAACATGTTTATTGCATAAAATGTTTTAGATAGCGCCCATTGATAGGGGCGTTAAAAGTTTTCTCGTCGAGATTCTCTACTAGGAATGAATTCTTTCCCTCTGTAGATGCAATCCCGAATGGTCCGAACTAGAGATGATCAAACTTGCCATGTTTGCCCGCATCTTCTTTCCTGGCATCCCATTTCAAAACTAGATCATCAGGAAGAAACTCCCTGTCTTTCCCTTTTTTGTCGAAAAGGGTTTTCATATTATCTTGATATTTTTGAAGTCTGTCATCAACTTCAGCCATGTTTTGCTAGACTTCGATTATTTGGTTTATCGTCCTTGTTACGTCATTCAACTCCTCGTTTGTGTCTTGCCACAACTTCATTACTGGAAGAGATAGATTGATAGGGAGGACGAAATTAGTCCCATAAACCATCTGGAAAGGGGACATACCTATTGATTTCTTAGTGCCGATCCGGTTTTCCCATAAGGTGTACTTTAGGTGAATGTGCCGAACCTTTTTATTTTTCGTTAATACTTTTTTGATTATATTCATCAAACTTTTTTTGTACAATTTGGCCAACCCATTTCCCTGAGGATAATAGGCTGTAGAATGCCCCAACACAATGTTGTATTTTTGACAAAAGATTATCATTTCAATAGATTTAAATGCTTGGGTGTTGTCCGTAACTATTTTCCGGGGACAACCAAATCTGGATAGGATGTTCTCCTCCAAAAATTTTATAACTACCGAATCTGTGGCATTTCGAGTTGGAATGGATTCAACCCATTTCGTGAAACAATTGGTAGCATTCAAAATCCATTTATGTTGGATGCTTGACTGTGGGTGGATTTCTCCGATGAAGTCCATGCCCCATTGTTGAAAAGGAGCCTCTGTTTTGATTGGGACTAGAGGTAGTGCACAGAGCTTTTGTTTTCTAGAGAACAACTGGCAAGGGTTGCAGGCTTTGACCTTAGCATTCACATCAATAAATAAATTTGGCCAATAATATCTGGCTCTTATAATCTTGTAGGTCATGGCCCTCCAGGCATGATGTCCTCCACACACTCCTTTGTGAAATTCATTTATGACATCCTCTGTTTCATGTTTTGTTAAACAACGTAGCAAGAAACCTAGAGGATCTTTCCAGTACAGTTGACCTTTGATAATACAATATTTAACTGAGTGTAGCTTCAACGTTCTTTCTTTAGATGGATTCATATCACTCGGGCACTGAAGGGTGAGGAGATATGAAATGATATCGTGATACAAGTCAGAGGAAGAAAATTTATCCTCAATCTGAACTGTAGGGGTTTACTCATCAAGTTCCTCTATGTCTGGGATATATCCATGTGATTCCAGATGATTTATCCCGAGTGCCATGAAATTTGATTCTGCTAATAATTTGGCTAGACCTTGACCTTTGACCAACTTGGTCAGTTTAAATTTTAGATCAAACTCTTGAATCTTGGCTAACCACCGACCTCTCCTACCATCATTGTCCGGTTGTACCAATATATCTTTGACAGAACTTGTTGGCACATAGGCAATTATTCTGGAATGCAATACATATGTCCTGAGAGATTTGAGAGCTTTCACCATCGCATAGGCTTGATTTTCCAGTATGTTGTATCTTTATTCAACGTCTCTGAGACTTTTACTGAAAAAGGCGATCAACTGCTCGAAACCTTCTTCATTCTTTTGTAGCAGTACATCTGCGATAATATGTTCAGATGTGAAAGAGAAGATCATGAATTCCTTAGTATAGTCAGGACTAGCTAATACTGGAGCTTCGCTTATATCTTTCTTAACTCACTCGAATGACGCTTTAGCTTCGACCGTCCATTTGATTTCATTGTCTTTCTTCAGCATATCTGTAATTAATTTGACAATTTCAACAAAGTTAGGAATAAATCGTCTCAAAAAATTTATCTTTCCTAAAAAGAACTGGATTTCTTTTTTATTTCTAGAAATGTTTATTGTGTCGATAACCTCTATTCGCTTGGGGTCAACCTTGATTCCATCCTTCGAAACTATATGACCTAGAAGCTTTCCTTCTTGCATAGAAAATGAGACTTTTTAGGGTTTAGATACAAACCAAATTTTCTACATTTCTCAAAGTTTTGTTTGAGATGAACCAGATGTTCTGCATCTGAATTTGAGAAGACTCTTAGATCATCTAAGTAAATAACAAAAAAATTATCTCTCTCACCAATGAAATACATATCCATTTCTCTTTGGAAAGTGGCCCCTGCGTTCATCAAACCAAACAACATTTTATCTTACATGAAAGTTCCCCACGGAGTAGTGAATGCAGTTTTTTCTTTATCATCTTCATGGAACACAATTTGGTTATAACCTGAGAAGCCATCGATCATCGACATTCTATTAGCTCCAACTACTTTTTCTAGGACATGATCCATCTTTGGCAGTGGGTAGTTATCCTTCAGCTATGACCGATTTAAATTTGTGAAATCCACACAAAGCCTTATTTCTCCACTTTTCTTCCCGACGAGTACCATATTTGCTACCCATTCAGAATACCTAAGTGGAACGATAATCTTTGTGTCGAGAAGCTTCTTGACCTCTCTTTCTATTACTGGAAAGAGGATATGATTGATCTTTCTTAGCTTCTGCCTAAAGGGTTTGATACTATGCTTCAAAGGAATCTTATGTTCAATTACAGAGGTATCGTAAGTTTTTAAATCGTCATAGGACCATGCAAAGACATCTTTATACTTTTTAAGCAATTCAACATATTTACTATTCACCCGAGCTGGAAGGTATTTAGATAACTTGACTATATTGGGATCTTCTTTGGTTCCTATATCGCAATCTTCGACCTCTTCGGGTTGTGGTCGTAGGGTAGACTTTAAAGGGATATCATCTTTGTCAAACAATCTTTCTAAAGGTATCAGACCTCTGGGGATCTGATTGTTCTTAAGTACTAACATTTAGTGATTTGCAATCTTATCTTGGAACCTTTTAGGATCTTCACCTTCTTGCATGATCCATATAGGATCGTTCTATTTTTCTTGATCTATATAAGTTTCAAAGAATTCATCAACCATTTCTAGAAGTTGTTTAATCTGCTCGTCATCTTCAAAGACCTTCCAGTGTTTCATGTTATTTGGGATTGAAGGTCCGTGTCTCATTTCTATATGATACTTCATCTTTAGGACCGTAGGCAGCATAAACGTCATAGCTGCTTTGGGCATGGAATCTGCCTGCTGATTTTCCATTCTGGGAATGTGATGAATGTTAAATGACAAGAATAAATTCTCAATCAGATCCCAGGCACAATTTCTGTATGACCTTAGCCTTGGATGTTTAGCTTGATATTGCTGCTTTATTTGTTTTACAATAAGTTCTGCATCACCATAAACTATTAGATTATCAATCTTTAGTTTCCTAGCAACCTCTAATCCTAAAAACAGAGCCTTGTACTCACTAACATTATTTGCATAATCGATTTTCCATTGTAATCTGTATGAAAAGGGGATGACGTACTCATCTCTGGGTGCAACAAATAACACTTCAGCTCCTGCCCCTTCGCAGGATGAAGCGCCATCAAAAAACATTTTCCATACTCCTCCTCTAGTATTTACACTTTTCTGTGTTTTTTCTATTTTTTTGTTTTCTTCTTCTATAAAGTCATCAAAATCATCGTCTAATGATAAAATACAATTTCCAATATGCTGATTGGAAACATAAACTGGATAATTGTTTGGGTTTTGAGGGTCACTTACAATATATGACAGTCTAGTCTCTCTGTATAATCGAGTAAATTGTCCACCAAAAATCAGGATAGTAGCGTATGTCATGTCCAGTTGAAGTGATCCTCCAAGTTTTGTGCCCCATGACCTAGATAAAATCATGCCATACTTGGTGGGGACGTCAACAACGACTACATCCATAAGTATGCTCTTTACAGGAATCTGTGTAAGATTCACTACTAGATCCTTGATCATGCCCAGACACTTAACCTTTCTGGAATCAAAAGAATATAAACCCTGATAAGGTCTAGTGATTTCTAGGCCTAACTTTTCCATGATAACTTTAGGCATTAAGTTGTGAGAGGCCCCAAAATCTAACATGCAATTATGAAGCAAGTGATCATGCACAGTTAAAGTAATATAAAAAGGAGTTACAAAATCCTTATCATTTTCAATGTGCGGACCAAACATAATCATAGGCTTTTCATCTTGTAAATTTATCATGTCTGCATGACATTCCACATCATAAAAATTAATCATTTTAACAATCTATTTTTTATAAATCGGATTCTTGGCAAGCTCAACGAGGGGCATGGGGATTTTAATTTTATTTATTTCATTTTCTAAACTAAAATCTCCAGTTGTTTTTTTGTTTTCCCTAGTTGAAGTTTGCGTTTCTATATTCTCTGCTTTCTTAGTTTGTGTTGCTTTGGTTTCAACTTCTTTAGCTTGGTCAACTTGTTTTTCAACTGTTTTAGCTTGGGTAACTTGTTTTTCAACTAGTGGTTTAGTAACAACTGCCTCATTTGCTTTGCTTCTTAATAGAATATTTTTTGATGGAACACTTGTAGTATTTGTTTCTCTTGGCCTCAAATTATACTTCTGTTGAAGCTCGACCATTATAGAGTCGGCGATTCCTTGATATGCAAACTCTCCCAGATTATTTATACTTTCCTCATTACTAAACAGGGGCTTCTGGTCTAGAGATATTTCGTAATCCTTTCTAGTTAGATGAGGTTCTTGGTCTTCATCACTAAGATTATTTATATCCTCTTCTAACCCTTCATAGTTATGTATATCATCCCCTTGCATAAAGTTTTCGGTTTTAAACGGAGCCTGGATTTTTTGATCTTCGTTTTTCACTTGTTTCTACTGGGTCTGGGAGTTAGGGTTTCTCCTGAAATATTTCCCAGCGAATGGATTAGTTTTGGCTTGGTCTAGTTCCATTCTAGAGTTTTTGTTTGACAAATATTTGATTATCTTAGCCATGTCATCCATTTTTTCTTACGCAGATTTTCTAGATCCGGAGGGTCCTGCTTGTTCTCTGAAGCATCTAGGTTCCTTGGTTCCTGTCTCAACCTTGGATTTTAATTTACCAGATGCCATCATGTTTGATTCAATTTCTATGGCTTCGTCTTGCATTCCTGTGAGGGTAGCGTATCTTCTTTCCCTTAAAAGTAGGGCGAAGTCGGGCTCAAAATCCCCTGCGAAAGTCACCTTCGCTGCGGGTTGAGAGGGTTTAACTTCTACCAGGATCTTATGATGGAGTTTGTTAAACCTCTGGGTGAATTCGAGAACCGACTCATAATTCCTTTTTCTCAGAGCCCCGAATTTCGTTATATAGTACAAGTGGTCTTTTTTTTCTCCCCACTGTCTTAAAAAAGCGTTTTCTAAATCATCATAAGACCTTAGGGATCCTACCGGGAGTCCTCGAAACCAGATTCTTACTTGTCCTTCAAAAGTTTGCACTAAAATCCTCGAGTATACATATTCATACTCAATATGGAGGATATCAACGAACTTATCGAAAAATGTTATGTGCTCTGTAACCGTTAAATCTCCTTCTCTTGTAAATTTTGGTAAGTTCTTCATATAATTTTTAGGTTGGTCATGAAGGATGGGAGGAAGGACTAAGGGAGCGTATTTGGCCACTATCTTAGCAAAAATACTAGGGGGTGGAGGTTGTCCTTGACCACCACCTCCTCCTGCGCCACCTCCTCCTCCTCCTCCAGTGCCACCTCCCCCAACAACAACCATTGGAAGTCTGGGGGACAAACTTCGGGAGTTAAAAAGAGGGTTTTCAAAAACTTCTAGGGACCGAAGTGGTGACCTTTCAACTTCCTTGGGATGTGACGAAGGGAAATATGGAAGATTATCGTTAGGAGACGCAAATTCTAGAGGAGAGAAAGGAAAACGTGGACTAGTTTCCTCGGACTTACAAGATGTGTAAATAGGGTAACCGACAGGAGATGAATCGGGGTACAAAGTATGCTCTTCGGGGTTTCAAAGAACAGAAACCTTTACTTCTGGCAAGTATGGGGTAGAAATAAAATTAACAACAACGAGTATAGAAGAGACTCCTTTGTTCGGACAATTAGGAGTATTAAAAGAGTCAATCTCAATGTTTATTTCAAGTACAACTTCCTTAGCAAAGGGTGCTTGTTTAAAATTATCTTCAGGGGTCGGTTCTTCAATCAGAACCTTAGTATTGACTTGTGCGAATTTTGGTTGCTATTTCTTACCTGCCGATACGATTGTCGACTTGAGGTATCCCTTTGGTTTTAACAACCTTTCAGGATTGGATATAAGTGTGGTTTGTTGATCGTATGGGTTCTTTCTGGTATTCTTTCGACTGAATGCCAGTTTATCTATGGTGGATTCGCCAAGTGAAAGATAAAAATAGCCTTAATATAGTATTCAATATTTGTTCACTATCAAAGACAAAATCTTACCTTGTCGTTTTCCCAGGAAAAAATAACTTCGTTTCTCCATCTCCGAAAACGGCGTAAAAAAGATGTTGTTCCTGAGATTAAACTTAAGGCTCAAAGGATAATGTCAGCCATCAGGAAAGTTTATGAGAGTGTTTTTTCTAACTTAGTTGTATGAGACAAATTCCTATAATGAAATTAACAATGTGGCAACATAGAGGCTGTATTTTGTGTCTGAGTCGAAATTGTTGGAGTTACTTCACAGACACCTAGGATTTATTTTTTCTAAGGTTATTCCTTGTTTATTAGTCATAATTAGTCATTATCCAGTCTCCTATATTTTAGGGGAGAATATTCCACCTGGAGAATATTCTCTTTCAGTTGACTAGTTGAGTTGAGTTTAGATGTTGCATTGGTTTTGTCACCATGAAACATTGGGATCATCACCAACTCACTACTCTTTGTTCAGTCAATTAATTGAAGACTAGTTGACTAGTTAACTCAGCTAGGTGGCAGTTCACTCCCGTAACTGCCTGAGAGACTAGACTAGGTGGCAGTTTACTCTTGTAACTGTTGGTGTGTGTCCAGATCAATCTAGACCACCACTATGGCTCATTAGTTACTCATTTATTCTATATATATTGTAAATTATTCACTCTTCGAGTGTGGAATACAGTTAATGA
>JASDQU010817271.1:6232-17184 GCA_032191745.1 Picea mariana | reverse complement strand
CATTCTTTCTATCTTGCTTCTTCTTTCTCAATTTCTCTCTGCAAATGTGTGTAGTATTTTCTAGCTAGATCTATTCTGTGCAGGTTCAACACATTTGAAATATCGAATGGAACGAAAGAAAATAAAAAACTGTAAAACAAAGCAAGGCATCAATTATTTAAGAATATCACCCTCTTGTAGTAGAAGAAAATAGATAGTGTAACCTTGAATAAAGTGTAAAATACAGTAATCTACATAGCCTACAGGTCTTGATTTACTCACAGTAAAAACAGAGGAAAAGATGCTTGCTTAAAAAATTACTGATGCAATATGATTACAGTAGTTGTTGTACTAAATTGGAATCAAACATTTATCAAGGAAATGTTTAAAGAAATGTATGAGATATGGAAAACACAGAAGAAGTACATACCCCAGATTAAACAAAACTTGGAATCCCTGTCTGCACTTGTATTAATACTCAATAAGGATGAGTTTTATATGTTACAATCGACAAGAAGCAACCTCTAATAAATCTTCAATCTATGAATTTATACAAAATCGTCACAACCCCCAAACGGTTGGACTTCTCATAATTTAAAAAATAGTAACTATTACAACATGTAAAATTGAAAAGTTCTATTAGCATTCTCCTCTGTCTCTTCATCTGCTAGCAGAGACGTTTCTTCTCCTCATCCTTTAGCCTGGAGATAGTTTGCATCTGATCTTGACCCGTGTGAGTAGTATGTACTTGTTTTTCTTACTTGTTTCCAGATGTGATTTCTTTCCCATATTCGACACATTGGATGCATCTACTTACTAACTGTACCACCAACCCAGAAGGTTCAGTTGCTTCAAATATGTATAGCTTCTTTTCTACCTGAGGCAACCTTTCCTGTATCCTTTTTGCTCCCAAAGATGTGACCTGTAACTGCAAGCTTGGGTTTACTATCCATTCGTTTATTTGGATCAAATCAATTTGGTTCATTTGTTGGATGGTCGTCATGGCTTCTTCTTTGCTTGTCCTAGAATTATATTGGTTCTTTTCTATGTCAATTTGTCCCAGGGATTCAGAGATAGTATTTACTTCAACATCCACTAGCCCTTTGTCTAGTGAAGACATTGCTTCTAGAAAAGCTTCGTTCACCTCTCTGGCCAATCTTTTTCTTTCGGCAAGATTTGTTTCCCAGGCCTTCAAAATTATGTCGCCTCTGGTTTGCTCAGAAAGAGACATTCGAGGAACCTCTGATACATCATATTTTGGTACTAGTAAGATAGCCTCTTGAAACTTGGCTCGAGCTGAATGAGCTTCTCTTTCTTTAATGTAAATGTTCTTCAGGGAAAGGTCTACTACCCGGTAACAATTTTTGATGGCTTCCACTTTTGTAAAGAGATCCTGTTGGGATGATTCTAGCTTTTCATGTACTTCCAGTGCTTGATCCTGAAAATCTTCCATCTCTACCATTGTACCCTCGGTCAAGCCTATCTTGGCTTGTAGTTGTTTGATTAATTCTTCCTATTGAGTGGCCAATCCTCTATTGGCCTGTGAATTTTGATAGAGTTCATCAAGGTTAGCTTTCATATGTTGGATACGATGTCTGTCATAGGCTCTAACTTGTTCAAACTCTTTGTTCATATTATTTCTCAAATCCTGTTCCATAGTCATTATCTGGTCTTGCAACTGCCCTACCAACATGTTTCTTTGTTTCAGCTACTCAACTAGATTTTCTACTGACCACTGATTGGTTGTGGCAAAGACACCTAATGAACCTGCCATCTCCTTAGTGAATTTTGAATCCTCTAGATTCTATCCATCATATAACATTCTTTTCCTTTTGACCATTGCACCATATTTCTGATGCGTTTCTTGTTTAACTATGGCCCTCCTCTTCTTGCTGAAAAAGAAGTCTGAAGGAGGCATTTCTTCTGCTGAAATCAGGGTAAGATCATCTATAAAGATGACTTCAGAACTGGGATTTCCACGGCTTGAATACAAAGGTGTTAATGAAATAATGGGGTTTCCTATCTCTGTGGACGACTATTTCCTTTCTATGTTGGTAACTGGTTTATCTAGTGTAGACGACGATGTATCCTATCCTCATTTTCGAAAGGCTTCGAGCTAAGCCTTCGTCTGAGTGGCTAATGGAGTTGATACCGAGGCTTCCAATTCTTCAATTGAGACTTCAGTGTCTTTTGGGTTTTCCTCAGTTTCGTTCTTTTCAAATATCCCTGACTCAAGGCTAGGAGGTACAGTCTCCTGTGTATACTGAGGGGCTACTGAATTTCCTTGCAGTACCTTGGGCAAGCTATTCCATCTGTGCTTTTGGAAATTGAAGAAGCTGGCCCGTTGATCTGGTGACAGAGTTTGGACTCTGTCCAGTGCTTCGTCGTATGACCTGGATCCTCTGAATATTTCATCATGTGGGGAAATCTCGTGCACATACTTATTTAAGTTGTATTAAGATAGGCAAGTTTCCACGATATTATGTGGATCATGCCTTTTAAACTCAATATCAACTAACTTGACCTCTTCTAGAGCCACAACCTCTACTTTCGAATGGCCAAAATCTAACAACGAAAACATACCAACTTGAAGAGGGAAGGTTGGCCATACCTTTTTCTGGGATGCTTTCAATTATTTGATGATGCCCCCTATCACGGTTTGATACGCCACTTCTCGTCATACCAATCGATCTGGTAAAAACTTTGGGAGAGCATGGGAGGGAATAGAGCACCCAAAAAACCTGATGATTGAAATTTTTTCCTCGATATACCCATTTTCTATTTTGCCCAGGTTGGCCATGTTTCTGTCTAAAATTCTGGGAGGTGGGAAACCGTATAGGGAGATATGAATCGACACCACTATATAATGATAGATTTCATAAAATAAATCTCTGGCTTTGTCCTCCCACATCTTGGAGTGATAGAAATGGATAGGCTCGATGCTGAACGGGGTCCACCTCCAACTCATCAGAGGGAAATGAGTCATAAAACAAATGGAATCCATGATGTATGCTGACATATAGAAAGGGGCAGGCTGCCCTATGAAATTTTCCAGTTGGTACTCTATGATTTCCTTAGCCAGGTTGTCTGATAACATCTTGGCCCAGTTGAAAGAGTAGCCCTCGACTACTTCGTGCATAATTGGTACCCATGCCAATAGGAAGTGAGTGGAGCTCTTCTTCCCGAAAATTCTACATAACATCATAGCCACATAAATCAAATGGGTGTCTAACGATGCTGTGGCATAAATGCTGTGAATGTCTACTCTGAATTTCTCCGGGTGCCCCCACCAGTCCTTGATTAAATCATGATAGTTTTTCCCATACTGCGTGCACTCTTGTTTCTCAAACTCCGTTATGAATGCATTGTTGTAACTATATTTAAAAATGGGGGATAGTTTATACATTATGCTCTGGTTGAAAAGACCCAACAACGACCTTTTGTGAGTTGTAAATGCTCCTGGTTGCAATGTCGACGTTTTCTCGGGCCCAACCTATCATTTCGTTATAAGAAATGAGCCTCGACTGCGTGGCTATTTTTTGTAGCTCCGACTGAGCTATATCCTTGAGCTTGGTTGCATGGGTTTCGCTCACTTTGTCGCCTGAATCCTCAGGGCAATTTATAAGCTCATGCTCTAGAATATCAAACATCTGTGTCCATGATTTTACAGTATCGATGGCTCTTGGTGAGGTGTCTGACAGAAAATCTGTGTTCGGATTTGCGCTTTCACCAGATTATTTAGCCATCTTTAGTGGTGTCATGATATTAATGAAATTAGAACTGTGTTACCTGTTACATGAGAATGTGTGAGCTCCTCAGTTGGCTAAAACTTGCTATTCTGCGAGAATGAAAATGGAATTCAAAATCCAATATTCTTATTCACCTCAAGCATATTGATTTGAAAATACCTTTACTGACGATAAATTCATTTACCTTAATGAGAAAATCTAGGTGACGATCTGCAATTTATATTGAAATCATTTCCGTTTATTTGTGATTAATGCCATTAATATTGGTGGTTTGCGATCAAGGACTTGGATAAAGTAGGTTTGAAATTTCCTGAATCTGGAATTCGCGAAAGATTAATTGTGGTATGATCTTGTTTAAAACATTAATTAATCGTGTTTAGATTTAAGTGTTTTTCGGGTATTTGGACTTCCAGACTTTAACCTTAGCTCGAGATAGAATCCCCGAAACTCGAAACCGTGAAATGATTAATTATCGAATAATTATTTTTTTAGTTTTAATTAACCCTGCTTAAGTTTAAAGTATTTCAGAATTTTGGACTTCGAGATTTTAGAATGCGATGGATGGAAAAGGTCCAAACTCCGAAGTGAAAAGTGGTTAATTAAATTTTAATCATGATTAACTTAACTAATTAAGGTTTAATATTTTGGCATTTTGTTGCTTCGCGGATTAGAAAGTTAGCCTTTTATTTTATTTTATTTCCGAAAGGATATTACCCATAGTGATGTGTCAGAGATGATGCCATTTTAGGTGATGCATCGAGACCAGGGGGTGCCATGTGTCACTTAGGATCGTAGGAATCCTCGGATCAAAAGGTTGGAAAAGGACGACACGTGTCAACCCAGGGAAGAATCAGGAAGGTACCTGTGTACTATGGATGGGATCCTTCAAACACTTTCCAGGTATCGGAACTTTAAATTTAAGACCTGGAAAAACACCCAAAGCGTGAAGCTCCAAAGCGACCTTTAGTGACTTGACTTTGTAACAATCAGGCGGCTCCAAAACTCGGGGAAAAAGGGGATTGTTCGATCAACAGGGGAACTTTATCGACGATGGACATTGTGTATGCTTTATGACTAGAAGTAAATTTTATTTAAACATTTGAAAGACGACTTCTAAGTTATTATGAAAATGATGAATTTCGAGAAAGTAAAGCTCAAGGCTTAGGATTTATATGTGTTCAAACAGGCGACACGACTGCTGCCAACATGCGCTAATATTCTTTTCACGCCCATCTTTTTTTTGTTTTTTCATAGACAAATGAAAGCTATGATACAGAGGAGGAAATGAGTGTCGCGAGTAAACAACTAGTTCCAATAGTGGAACATACCTATGCTCAATGAAAGGAGGTGCATGTAGGACATGGACACTCGGGGGAATGTTTCCTTTTAGGGTACAGGGTGTCAAGCTGCAAAGGATATAAACAAGGCTCTGTTTGGCTGATGATGCAAACTGCTGAGGTAATAGGCTTATAGAGAGAAAGCGAGAACCGACAATAGGCTCAATATTGCAAGCATGATAATGGAGTGCAATTACATCTTAATGCCAGAGAATGTCTTTTTTCGAAAATTTAGTCCCTTAGGCCTGAAAAAGGATAAAACAATACCTAGGAGAACTCTTGTAGCCACTAGTGACTAGAGTATTCCTTTTTCAAAATTAGTCTACTTGTTCCAAAAAAGGGTTAAACTTACACCAAATAGACATCCTTTTAGATCCAATTAACGAGTGTGAAAGATACAAGTTCACTTGGAAATATTTTTTCTTTTTGAGAGAGTTGGAAAAGAGCTTAAACAAGACTCATAGAATGTTTTTCTAAGCAATATATAATGGGGGAGGCCAAGGATCCCGTATAAGACTTTTGTTGAAATTCAACAACTCATAGATAATTGACACAAACTTGGAAAAACCCAAATCTTTCCAAGTCGAGGAGGATAAAATACTTGCAGAAGTTACCTTATCTCCAATATATCAAAGAATGCCCATGATCTAGAAGGGTGTAGAAGAAGGAAGTCGAGGCTCCACAAGATTATTCCAATCAAAGGAAACCACCCTAGGACTTGGAGGGATCGTACTCGAAGAGAGTGGAATTCTCCCTTGTTCAAAAGGTATAGAAATAGAAATTCTAAGGACATGGTTGAAAGGCACATCAACCCCTAAAAGAAGAGTGGGATGGGATGAAGATTGCATCGGCAATGTCACTTCCTTAGACTTGTCACTCTCCAAGAGAAGAGTGGGATCGGTCGAAGATTCTATTGGCATGACCACTTCTTCAACTGTTGGTTGAATAGGATGCGAGAAAACAAGGTCAAGAGACACATCACCCCTAAAAATAGGAGCAGTGTCGGTTGAAGATTGCATCGACGTGACCGCTGGTTGAACAGGATGCGAGACAACATGGTCAAGAGACACATCACTCCCTAAAACCGGAGTAGTGTCAGCCAAAGATTTCATGAGCATGACCTCTGTATCAACCAAAGAAGGAGTAGAATGTTGGGAAACCAACGACGACTCAGAACCCGAAGGGCCCCCAGGCAAGGACCACGCTTCTTGTACCACAATAGTAGTAGGGCACAAATGAGTAAGGTGATCTCCTTTGCAAATCCTATAAAGGAAATTGGTCTTACGTCTTATACGTCGAGACTTATCAATTGGATGAATGCCGCTAGCATGACTTGCAGTGGCTGGTGACATGCTCCCAGCATGACTTGCAAAGGCTAGTAGAAAATATCCAACATGACTTGCAGAGGTGGGTGATGAATGCCCAAAATGACTAGCAGAGGTTGGTGACAAACCTTCAAAATGATTAGCATAGGTTGGTGATGAATCCCCAACATGAATAACAAAGGTTGGTGATGAATGTGCAGTGTGACTAGTAGTGACTAGAGTTGTGCCCCCAACATGACTTGTAATGGTTGGTTGCTGGTATTCAAAATGACTTGGAGAGGTTCTTGACCTATCTCCAACAGGACTAATAGAGGTTGGTGATATAATGCTAGTACGACTTGCAATGACTGGACTGGCGGCGACTGGTTGCAACATTTGAGACCAAGGTTCCAGGGAAGACTTTTGAGATTGCAGTCCAAGAAGGGTTCTGGTATATACCGCGACCCTTTCTAGCAGGATAGTATCCTCCTCCAAACTGTTTCATAAAGGGTTGTAAGGGCATTGTCACCGAGGAATCTGCTTGCGAAGAGAAAGTGACATGAAAAATGTTACTCAGGTAAGGATATATGTTTTCCCCAGACGAAGGAACTTCATGTAAGGGATTTCACATAGTATAAAACTGACTCCCCCCAGATGAAACACCAAAGGACAGATGGAGGTCCACCATGGGAAAAGAATTCATAGGAACCAACATAATGGAAGAAGGATAGATGGAATGGATGTAATAAGTAGAATGACCACCCATTTGAGCACTTGATCCTCGAAAAGTGAAGCTAAGATTGGATCCGTAGGATGGAAGATCCAACCTCCTACCGTAAGAGTTGGTTGAGGGATATGAATCCCACCAAACAAAAAGGGATAATAAGGAGGCATCATGCCTCATGACCCAAAACTAGGATTCACATAAGGCGACGAGACAAAGGATGGCAAGTGTGAAGACATTTCTGGCATACCATGAGAAATATGATTAGACGTCGAAGGTATTGGCTGAGTATCATGATTCATCGTACCACATGGAAATACAAAAGGATTCGTCCCCATGGAATGAGCAGAGACCATGGGTTGGGTAACACTAACTGAGGGAGTCACGGGGGCTCCACTAACCATAACAATGAAAACTCATGACGCAATACAAAATCCTAAGGCAAACTAATAATCAAAGAGCACACAAAAGTAAAGCAAAAAGGTCAATGCACACAAACAAGATATAATGGTTGAAAAGGGGACTCCTTCACTAGAGTATGTATGCATCACCCAAGACGGGCCTGAGACTCCCTTCAAAATATCAGAGGTATTAGAATCAGTTATAAGGGCCCTCGTGGGTTTAACAACGCAATCAGTCAGATCCCCCTAGAGAGGTAATCCTCCATAAAGGCTGTGTGTTGTTTGACCCTTATCTAACCTAGGGTACCTAACGAATAACCCCTGCAAGTAACCTATGTGGCTACCTATGTCAAGCAACTAAAGCCACCACGATATAATTGATGCGTAGGAGAAGAGTCGTAAGTCAGGTCCACCGTATGGGTAGGGTAACAAAGCCCAAAATCTTGAAAGTACTACCTCTCACATAGGTAAAGGCACTAGCAAGACCCCTAGATACGAATAGATCCCCAGAAATATCTCTAATGCTAATAATGTATTAGAGGGATATCTCCACAACCAACTCCGTGTCACCTCGTGCTTAACTCCGATGTGAGAAGAGCCTCCTGACGTCACCAATTATACAATGGATTTCACCACTCCCTTAGTCAGACACATATGTTGAGTTTAATAGCCTTGGAGAAGATTACTCACAAAATCCTATTCCAAGGCTCTATATCTTAAGCTAGTTTATGTACCCTGAAAAATAAAATCGTTTCTAATCAATTTTAAATTTATCAACGTCACTTTTAGTAGCTTTGTTTACTCAAAAGACGTGGTCGTCAAACTGATGATGTTATGACTCAACAAGTAAAAAAAAGAATACGAATATAATGCAAAGTCCTAACTTCAATTCTAAAAAATGATAAGCTTTTTCAAAATGCAACTTTCAATTCAACTCTGTCTTTTTAAATAAGATGTGTTATCGCTCAATTTGTAGTATAGGTTAAGTAGCTTGAAGACAAGAGTCAAACTGGCGTAACAGGAGCTTCCCCACCCACTGTCACCTCGATGGGGGGCTCTTTCTATTTAGGGTGGCTAATCCCAAGGGAGACGTCCCTAGGTAATCTGGGGCATTGAAAGGAAAAGGGTCAAGAGATTAAGTCTCAAGAGGTTAAAGTAGGTTTTCCCTTCACAGATTACCGCCAAGAAGATAGTCAAAGAGAAGAAAAACCACAAGATAGCCACCTGTTTGCGAGACAAGGCAACAATAAAACTAAAATGTGCAACAGTGGTCAGTACTTCATAAATTAATGACTATCTTTATTATATATGAGCACATATAGCAGTAATTATTGACGAAGTCAATGATTGCAAAAAATGACTATGGCTTATAATATCACTTGTCAATAAAAATTGGAGATGATATAACATTCAAAGCATATAATCAATCTTTAAATTATCATAAAATATCATCACTTGCTCATTCAATACAAGAGTGTTGTGTCACTATACTAGAGGTGACGTCAGCCTAGTTCTAGGGTTAGTTTGATAGGCAAAGAGGTGGACGTTTTGCAAATTAGCCAATGAAAATACTCAACACTTCAATGTCTGTTGCTAGATGACTAAGCCACAATGTTTTACATCAAGCAAGAGCTAAAAGGAGGCATGACGTCATCACATATTAGGGTTAGTAATACGTTAGGGTTAGTTAGGGTTTGAAATTTGATAAGTTTAAAGGTGTTGTTTTGACACAATAATCTCAACGTTGGAGTTCTAGACTAGTGCCTTAGGGTATAATGGAGTCAAGGAGTAAGGCTAAAGTCTCAGGAAAATCTAAATTTAAGGACAAGAGGGTTAGGCTTTCTAGTGCTGAAATGGCAGGGCCACAAAGTCAAAACCCTAAGGGGAGGAGGCTCATTCCGGTGTTGCTTAAGCAAGGCCTCATGCTCCTCCCTCTTTCCTTAAAAATCCTTGGCAAAAATGGCTATCTTTAAAACATAAATCTAGGGCTGAAAAGTGTTGTAAAGACA
Organism: Picea mariana; assembly: GCA_032191745.1. NCBI lineage: Eukaryota > Viridiplantae > Streptophyta > Pinopsida > Pinales > Pinaceae > Picea > Picea mariana. The sequence goes on along the minus strand of JASDQU010817271.1, from coordinate 7,681 downwards.
AGGCCTCTCAAACCCTAAAGGTCAAAACCCTAGGTGTAAACTCAATTAGGCCTAGGACGTCTTCCTTCTTCAATTTATGTTTCAAAACCAACTCAGAAAAAGGGGAACTAGTGTACCAATGGCTAGGCTATATTCTCCTTAATCAATGGCTAAACAAGTCTTCTATCATGGGGACATGAAGCAAGGACCTACTTGTGTGCTTGCTACCTAGGGTTTCAATGATTAAACAAAATAATAACAATGTAACCATAAAAGTAAGAGATTTAACCTACAACCATTCAATTAAGAAGTTTTGCATGAGAAATACACTTACAAATCAATGAAGAGCTTATCAAACTCTAGTTGTAAACCTTCCAAGGATAGAAAACACCATAAACATGCCAAGAATGATTCTCCACAAGAGTAGCGCCTCAACTCCAAGAGCCAATACCAAGACAAAAGACTAAAAATGATCCTCTCACAAGAGAGTGAGTTGTGTTATGTGTAAAATGAGGTCCAACGTCCTCTATTTATACCAATCTTATGACCTTCAATTACAAAAATAGGTCATTAAAACAGCCGACAAGGATGACTAACAATATTACACTGTTTTTTACACTAAATGCTAAAAATGTCACAGTATGAGCTCAAAAAGGAGACGTCAAGCCCCTCAGAGGGAGACGTTGGCCCCTTTTGGGAAAGATCGACGTCCAGGAGGCAAAACGTTGGCCCTTCTAGGGCTCCTGCAAGCTGCCACACGTGCCAAAGGATCCCAGCACACTGCCACATGCTCCAGAAAACATCCAGCTGCCTCAGGTGACGTCCTGTCCATCAAAAGCAATTGTCCAATCTGCAGTGGGTGATCCCCCCTAGGCCGGGCTCTGCCAAAGTGTTCTGGATAGGGACATCCTTCTTCTTTCTTGTGCAACGGCTCATCACAACGTTGTCCTGCCTCTGACATCCCAGCAACCATCTGATGGGCTCTTCATCCCCATGGAGGTCCGAGCTAATCATATCCCCATGTGTACCAGTCCATCAGGTATGGCCCTGCACATCAAAAACTACACCCCCCATGGGCTCATCAGTCCTTGGGATCATAACAATGTCAATCACATTTCATCATTAAATTTTTCAAATACATGCATGAAATCCCTAGCATATCATCTAAGGTCTCAAAGACGTTACACAGATCTACTATACAAAGCTGAAGAAAACCAACAGAATAACCTATTGGGATACTACCCACAAGAGAAGGAAAGTTTCCTCAGAGGATCATTCAAGCCATGTTTTATGAGGTGATGTGGTCTAGGGATGTCTAGTCACAGTAAGACCAAGGGCAGGCATTGTCTATGGGTGCCTTTGTAGGAGGTGAGCTGTACCCATCATGGATGCACTTTTTCCAAGCCCTTTTGTTGCCTTTATTTTTCATTTATTGATTTTCTTTCTTTTTTACTTCAAGGTCTGACCAGA